>JBBPCX010000088.1:25414541-25438718 GCA_037974365.1 Hydrocynus forskahlii | reverse complement strand
ATGCTTCCAACTTTGTGGACCCAGTTTGGGGAAGAACCTTTTCTATTCCAACATGACTGTGTCCCAGTGCACAAAGCAAGCTCCATAAAGACATGGCTGGAGGAGTCCTGACCTCAACCCCATCCAACACCTTTGGGATGAACTGGAGTGGAGATTGTGAGCCAGGCCTTCTCGTCCCAACATCAGTGCCTGACCTTATAAATGTTCTACAGCATGAATGGACACAAATTCCCACAGAAATTGTGAAAAGCCTTCCAAGAAGAGTGGAAGCTGTTACAGCTGCCTCAAGGGGGAGCAACTCCTTATTAAAGACTATGTATTTGAATGCAATGTCATTGAAGTCCCTTTTGGTCAAATGGTCAAGTGTCCCAATACTGTTGTCCATATAGTATAGATCTGGTTAACAATTACTGTCCTATTTGTGACAATTAATATGGAAAAATTGTATATAAATTAAATAATGAGACATCAAAAGTGCAAAGTGCCTACAACATAATCAAGGGACTGAGTGAGCAATTTATTTACATTTAGTGAGATAATGAAAGTGCAAGCAGTTAACTCCACAAACTAGCAAATTCAATGCATGGATTTTCAAAGATACCAGAACACATTACTAGATACATTTAAACTTAGTAAGAATTTAAAAAAGAAGAAATGCACTGTACCCAAAAATGCATATTATTGGGCATGTCCATCAGCCTCTGTTTTTTACTGTTGGAGAGACCAGTGTGAGAATGTAAAATGTCATCCTGCCAATTCTGCAAATGTATCAGTTTTATTTTAAGCAATAGAACGTGAGAGGGAATGTGTTATCATGAATATCTGTTGTAATCTACTGTGACTCAGTGACAGCCATGAAAACACTTTTGCTTTTATGCAACAGCTCTACAAAATAAGGATAAAAGTGAAGCAAAGAAGCCCTGAGTTTTGTGTCAAATGTGCTTCAATACTCAAGGTTGAAGGTAGCTGTGAACACATATATAATGTGATGGGACGTTTCTCCATGGACCACGGTGCGACATATAGCAACATTCAACAACGTGCTAGTTACAACAGAAACAATAGACAATAAATAGGAACCAGAACAATGTACAGTAATGTAATGTGGCAGTATATTGTGAATGGGATGTAAACATTCCAGAGTGAGTAGTATTGTACCATTATTGGACAAGAGGCAGTTACATCATTGAACAAAGTGCAAGGGATGACAGGAACAATACAATAATAGACAATATAGCAATGTAACAGTATTGTGAATGGGTTGTAAATCGGAAATAATACAGTGAATAGACAATTTAGCAATGTAACAGTAGTGTGAATGGGAGGAAAATCTGAGACAGTACAATACTGACATCAAACAGTAGCAATGCCATCTTTTATCAGATTTACCCAAATGTGGTTTTGTTTAGCCAGTCTTTTCTTAGCCGGTCTTATTTTTAAAATTTGTATTCAGCTAGTTTCTGGTGAACTGCAGTTTATTTAATGTTAAGTTATATGTTCTGCTGTTACAGCTGCCAACCCTTAGGGGCTTTGACAGGTTTGGAATTGGATTTGCTGTCACACTCTTCTTCAGAATCTAATCAAATGGGCTGCAGTGGAAAATATAGTCTTAATAAAGTTACTTAAAGTATTAATTTTCTGTTTTGTACCGTAAAGTGTGAAATTAATGGTTAGTCAGTCATTTTATAGCAACTGGTGCTCATAAGTCATCAGAAACAACAGAACATTGAGAAGTGAAAAGTTGTATAATGTTTATCGAGTTTAATCGAGTAATCCTGTCAGAAATGTGTAAATATGTACTCTCTCTCTCTCTCTCAAACACATACACACACACACACACACACTATATGAACAAAACTACTGGGATGCCTGACCATTACACCAGCACGGACTTTATTGACACTGCATTCAAGTTCATAGGCTTTAATATGGAGTTGGTCCCCCTTTGCAGTTATAACAGCTTCCACAAGATTTTTGAGTGTTTCTGTGGGAATTATATATATATATATATATATATATATATATATATATGTATATATATGTAGATAAAAAATGTAGATAAAAAATGCTTTTTTTGTGAGAACTCTTGGTTATACAGACCAAAAGACTGTTTTGCCAATCTGTAGACTTCTCTCCTTACTCATGTATCCTCCATCCTCCTGTGCTGGAGCCAGGTTTTAAAATAAAGAGTGCAGGGGAGCAGTAGTGGATCCGTGTTCTTGGGTTCAAAACACTACACCCAAACGTATTTGATGGCACTAGTTTGTGTCTGATGCAATACTAATTCGAAATTTCTCCAGGCATTTAAGACAGGCAGCAGAACCAGGTGGAAAGTCCTGTCATGTCTGCTAAAACTGCAGTGCAAAGACAGCTCGCAGATGTATAATTCATGAGTGGTACAGTCTCTTATCGAGGTAGTGAAATTTTCTTTAAAACTGACTATTACTCACCAGTCTCTTTTTGTAAAGGCATCCCATCATTTATGAGGTCAGACACTGATGTTGGACGAGAAGGCCTGACTCACAAACTCCGCTCCAGTTCATCCCAAAGGTGCTGGATGGGTTTGAGGTCAAGACTCTGTGTGGACCAGTCAAGTTCTTCCATACTGAACTCATCCAGCCATGTCTTTATGGCGCTCTATTGTGCACTGGGACACAGTCATACTGGAATAGAAAATGTTCTTCCTCAAACTGTGTCCATAAAGTTGGAAGCCTGGCGTTGTCCAAAATATCTTGGTCTGCTGAAGTATTAAGATTGCCCTTCACTGGAAGTAAGGGGCCAAAACCCTGAAAAACAGGTGGGTCCCAATACTTTTGTCCATATGCTGGTTATAATACTTGTTACTTAACTCTTTTTGTAAATCAGATGTGTGAGTGTAAAGAACCATTTTATAGCTGAAAGAAGCTGCGCAAAATAAAATGTTTATATACCAGTTAAAGGTGTTTCTTTACATCTTTACAAGCCAGCACTTAGTCAGGAACCTTTACTTTTTAAATAAATGTACCACACTGACTTTTATGGCCACACCTTGTTACAGACATTAATCTTTCCATAAATCTGTAAAAACCTTTTTTTAATGAAAAGTTGAAGAAAACATGTTTCCAGAAACATATTTAGACATTGATGCCATACTTAAAGACATATTAAGTTCATTATGTTAAAAGAAAGTCAAACCAATTTATGTTCATTTTAAATAGATCATTTTAAGACTATATTATTGCTAACATAGCGTAGCTCCCCCATAGCACCCCCGAAACATCTAAATTGGAAATCGGAATACATTTTTGCTGGGTTTCAAAATTTATGGAGACTTGAGACTTTCTATCGCAAATGGTTTGTGCTTAATATAACCATGAGTAAGAAGAGGTACATTTTGATTTCAGGTTGACTTCAAATTGTTTGTTTTCCTGAACTGGCTGTGTCTAGTCTGGTGGCGATGGCTTCTGTTTGGGCTGTGGGAGAGTTATTGTTTTCTTTGAGAGTGGATCTGTACGCTTGCATTTTGTCAAAAATAATTGGTTATATTTACTTTATAGAATAGCCACGTAGCTCCTGCACCAACACCCCAAATACCTCCTATCAAACATTGCTAGAGCTGCCACAGGAAAGAGCCCCTTCACTTTGATGTGCTAAAATTGTTTTTCTCTGGACTTAAGAACATTTTATGAAGTAAAGAACTTCATCAATTGAACTGTTCACCAATGTTTGGAGTGTCCAAGTCCACTTTGTGGCCACTGCAGATACTTGTTTATACACTCTGTAAGTCTGTGAACGGTTTGCAACCCTGGTTTGAGGTCACATGCTCTGGAAGAATGAGGGAGAGGTAAACAGATGCTAGCCAAAAGAAGTAAACGTGGGCAGACTGTCCTTTCTCCTTTGTGATATTTCTGTTGTCTGCCACCAAAAGCAGCCTGTGAAGATCAAGGGTCAGCCGATTCCGAAAGAGTGTGAACGAGACAGAGAGAGAGAATGGATATAATGAGACAAGCTGGGTATGTTCTGTTAATTAACTCAAACATACTCTTTGTTTGTCGGTTGTGATACTAATTATGTTGCCAACAGATAAAGGCTATAAAACAACACTTTATTTATCTTTTTTCACAGAATGTGCCCATAGATGTCAGATGACCATTCAAACCAACGCAACATATGGCCATGTGTTCTATTCCAGACTCCCTTCTGCTTAGATCGGACAAGACAGAACCGACCAGAGTCTTTTTATTCGTAACTATTATTGGCATTATCAAAAGCAAAAGCAAATTCCAGAAAAAGCAAATCAATGTTTACGGATGTTGACCCGCTTTTGGGGAACGGCAGCCATTTTCTTGACCCCCGCGTGAACCGTGGGCTCATCTTTTTTTTAGGAAGATGAAATGTCCCTGAGGCAGCTGAGCTCCGCAGCTTCCCATCCCACTTCAAAGGGAGAATATAGGCCTGCTTTACATAATCAGGTGGAGAGAGAATTAGCGAGAAGCTCGGTGGAACAGCCACAGCAGAAGCGAATGCGGACTGTGCCGAGTCTCCAGACGCTACAATCCCACCATATCTTCCCAGCTAGCTGTGGTCCTACAGCCGCCAAGAGCTTCAACAGTGGTGCGTATGAGGAGTAGAGGAAATCAACTTGGTTACAGCTAGCGGAGTGTGGGTGTTCTTGGGTCATACTGTCAGAACATACCAGCGCAAAAGTGGATGAGGTGCATGAGAGGAACATTTCAACTCTGCTCAAAGCAGAGATGTAGCTGACGCTCTGAAAAATAGAAGCTCCTGGTTCCTGGTTTGGATGTGCAGTTGGTATAGAACCATTATATCACATGGAGGTTCTTGAAACTTCAGCAGCGTCTCGAGTAGATGGCTCTTGAGTGGTGCAGCTATCGTCAGGGTACTGCGAGTTCAAGCCCCTGAAATGCCATCTGTCGTCGGAAGCACTGGCCTCGATCTGCTGAGGTGGGTAGGTTCCAGCTCCCTGCAAAGCAAGCCAGCATGTTAGCTAAAGTAACAGAATTGGCAGTTAGTGATCTCCTCCAAGCATGTTGAGCTGTACAATGACACTCCATCAACGTCAGCCCGACAAATGCAGGAACACTTCACATGACTCATGGGAAACACATGCTAGCATTCCTCCTCCCAGTGTTGGTGGGATCATGTGACTGGGTAAGTCTTATATCAGGGGTGTTGAACTCCAGTCCTGGAGGTTCAAGGTCCAGCACGTTTTGGTGATTTCCCTGCTCAGAAACACCTGGTTCACCTCGCCAGTTAATTGCCAGGTTTAGTGAATGTGTTTGAAGAGGAGAACCATCAAACTGTGCTGGACACCGGCCCTCCAGGACCGGAGTTTCACACCCCTGTCTTAGATGGTAGGTAGAATTGAACATGACTAGATTGGAAAAAGTGCACCAAAACACTTTTCACATACATATATCATTTGCAAAAAGGATTCTTTAAAAACGCATACACTAAAAGGTCCTTTAAGGAGCCACCAGTTGTTCCTCTGTCACCCTTTTTGGCACCTTTATTTTTAGTGTAATGTTGAGTAGATTATGTAATGAATGTGCTGTAATATAATTTCGTAGACTGCTTACAATGTGTTATTTAATCTGATTGCATTTCGTTTACATTTGGACTGATTATGATCTGACTGTTTAATTTGGTTTGGTCATGAAGTTCCAAGCACCAGTTACAGCTCTAATTTCCCATCTCCGTTCCTTTTCTTTCAAAACCACATGTAACCTTCATTATCAGGCCATACTCACTCAACTGGGAAAAAAAAAACTTTTTTGTTAGTTGAAAAAACAATTTGAAAAATATTTATGTTAATCTAAAACTTCTTTTTTTTTTTTACAGTCAATTAAACACTTTAGGACACATAATTTGTTCAAAGTACAACTAAATAAAAATGTGTTACCTTTCAAAACTAGTTATAGTCATTGCTGTGTAGGCCTGCTTGCACGGTCCCCGATGCTTCACCATGAGTCACTATTATTGTTATCTATCACTAGTTATTTTAATTAGGTTTGTGGTCATATAATGAGCTCCGTAATGAATATTGATATAAATTAAGAAAGCTTATTAGAAGCATGCTAAATGAAAACCATTACTTCAAGCGAGACTACTCTGTTGACTCAATCCTACCAGTCAAGCGGCTATAAAGGGAAGAAGCGAGGGAAAAACAGCTTAGAATGAGAACATATATAGTAGGTAATTGAATGAATTGGGACAATAGAGAGGGGTTGCACTATGCACCTAATGAGGAATTAAGTCAAAGGATCACAAATGAGCCATTAAAGTCAATATCTGACTCGTGTGTTAATGTGTTTGAAACAGAGACCTTGCAGTCTTGAACCTGCGGCAGAGACGACCTCATTAACCCCGTAAAATGAGTTTCACTCAGGATCCAAAAGAGAGGTGTTTCGCTGTAGCTAATTACAAACCCCTGATCTTTTGGAGAGCCCTCAATTTACCACCCTTACAGCTGGTGCAGGGAATAAAAATATCCTTTTACAAGCTGAGAAACTGATGCCCCTGACTGCTGACTTTGGGCCAGCTCAAATTAATTCCTAAAGTTCCAAAGTGCTGCGTCTTCATGTGGATACTACAGTTATTTCTGAAAAGAACATCATAGTATAATTTGATATGAATTACTTCACCCTTGAAGCTCACTGAAACAAGCAATTCAATTCAAGTGCGGATTCTAAACCGTCGATTTATACCACACGAGACTGTGTAAGTAGAAGACTGGGTGTGTTATTGTGATTTCAACTTGACGAAGGGCAACATTTGTGAACTGAAACAATTTTAAAAAAAAAGATTAAACCTATAGGTGCCGGTCCATTTTTGTTTTGGCTCAAGTTTGTTAAATGAAGTTTGGAGGAATCCAGCCTAAATATAAACAGGCTTTAGCTGTAGAACCTGGAAAAGGCACAGTGCTTCTCAATTAGTGTTCTAAATCCAAAGCTTAAACCATTTTATGCTTGGACTTAAAAAATGATCTGCTTGAAAATATGCTTAACCAGCTTTGTAGCTTGCTGAGGCTAAAATAAAGGTGCAATAAAGGGTTTTTGGCACAAAAGCATTGAAGAACCACTTTTGGTCGCATGGGATAGTTCTTAATATATATTGTAAAAGAGCACATAATGTAAAAGTTCTATACCAATTAAAAGTTTTTTTTTCCCTATAACCATGTATCCAAGCTAGCAACCAATTATAAACTTATATTTTCAGAGTGTATCATAGGTTTAATGCATCCTAATCTGTAATTTATTATTATTATTATTATTATTATTATTATTATTATTATGTCTATAATAACAACTGTTGTTTTGTTATGTTATAGCTGTTTCTATAACTAACATTTAATGTTATTTTTTCCAATTAATTTGAATATTAATTTAATCTTGGAGTTTTGTGCCTATGTCTCTTGCATCAATATCTGGGCATCTAAACTGCCTGAAACTGTCCTTAAAGGGATCGCAGGTTTGGTCCTAGAAATTATTGTGCTGTTCTTGTTTGTTATTTGTTTTGCGCTCTCTCTTTAGTCCTGTCCTGCCTGCACCTGTGTAGTCTAGTGTTGTTTCTGTTTTTGCTCTTTGCATTGCAAAGTACCCTTATGTACAGGGTTGAAATGACAATAAACGCCTACTTGACCTGACTTGACTTGACCTGAACCCCAGCAATACCACAGCTGTCTGTGGCTGGAAGTTCAAGTGAGCATAATCAGCCAGGATTGTTCTTTAGGGAACCAGTGATATTCCCCAAACATCACTTTGTGGCACCTTTATTTTTTATCAGTGCGTGATGACTTTATGAGCGGCTGCTCCAGAGCATCCAGTTCTATTGGTCAGTGCTTTTCTGTTGAGATTATACATGCTGTGTGAGTGAAACTGATCTGTGTCGGTAGTTGGTACACCTTAAATAGATAAACCTGTTTTAGAGGTTTGTGCTTTTCTACATTGTGTATGTTCTATGCATTTCCAAGCTGCAGCATCACCATTACACTGCCAATCAGGAATTTCTGCAACTGCCTATAAACAACTTAGACTTTTGAAAAAAACACTAGAATTTTACTTAAAAGGTACAAGGGTTTAATCTGGGATGGAGCAAACAACTTTTAATCAGATTGACTTGACTTTTAGATAATATAAGAGAAAATATATATGTATATATATATATATATATATATATTTTAAATATATATCTTTGGGTATGTGACCTTATTAATGCTGTGTGCTGCATGCTATTAAATATGAGCTTACTAAAGCAGACTAGCATTTTATCTAATGGAATAGGTGCTATAGATACTTAGAGACTGGAATGTACAGAGAAGCTCTCTCCCTGTGTGTGTGTATGTGTGTGTGTGTGTGTGTGCGTGTGTGTGTGTGTGTGTATGTGTGTGTGTGTGTATGGGGCATGTAGCAGCTCATAAAAGCCCACTTTTTAATTGCCAGGGCCATTATGTTAGAGTCAATGGGTGAAATGACCGTAGCTCCCTAAAGTTCACGTTTATTATGTAAACATGCTCTGAATTTAATTTGATAGACCTCAGGTGCTTAAAAGCTTCGTATTAATCATGGGAGGACAGCATAATCATGCCTGAGCATTAGAATGTTCAATTAATCAGAGCACTTGCGGTAAGCTCTTCAGCCAGTGCAGGACTGGATATGAAGAATTAAGTACGGTTCGGAGTATTCTCTCTCTCTCTCTCTCTCTCTCTCTCTCTCTCCCTCTCTCTCTCTCTCTCTCCTGGATTAAAATATGAGCCCTTTCATCTTCCATGCCAAAATGTCCCTCCAGACATATATCAGTTGTATTAATTTACGCATTGCCGTATTCTTCAGTGGCGCTTAAAAATTCTCATGACGTGACATAAAGGCATTAAATTACCTTCGCTCGAATCCCTTTCAGTCAAAACATATGTTACTGTAAAATAATGTTCCAGGAGTCAAAAATGTGAGTGATCTGTGATATTGAAGCCACAGATTCAAGCCTGTCGCTGTGGGGGCATGTTCACGTAATAAGGGGCTGTGGACTCACTTTCACTGCGCTAAATAGAGTGGCTGTAAAACTGGCATAATCCCTTTTTAAACTCCACACAGCTTAGCCTCATTAGTCCCACTGCTGCGAGATGCTCTGTGTTGACTTAATTAGCTAATATGGGCCACAGAAAGTTGTCGGTTTAAAATAACAAAGGGGCTTCACTTCTGCGGCCTCGGAAGTGCGTAGCAAGTCGAAAGGAATCAGAATAGCCTGCAGTGGCCCTGGTGCCGAGGTAGTGTTGGTGATTAACAGACCACCACTGAGGGAGACGGTGGTCTAGACTCTGTCATAAGAGCATAAAAGCCTGACTAGTCGGCTAGCTGCTCTAAACCCAGTTAGAAACCCCGCAGAACACAGTTTAGCCCACCGCTGTGAATTCTGCTGTCTGAGGAATAAATAGTACTTTCAGCGTGAGTCATGAGCCCGCAGCTTCCGCGGTGACAGCCTCGACTCAAAGCCTTTCATTCAGCCTGTATGTTTTTCAAGGTGAAACTGTTTGGCCTCTACAGAGTTTAATGGGAAGATGAGATTTGTTTATGCCCGTCTAGCTTGATGGCACTTTTCATCAAGGCCTCCATCTCCTCTGCTACACGCGCCATTCAAGATACTTTAAAATAAAGTTTGCTAAATGCTTCTTGGCTTCAATGGGTGATTGTAGCGACATCTTAAATAGGTATAAAAGCTCTGCATCATGTGAAGGTTGTTTAGACTTTAAAAAAGACTGTTCATACACTAGATGTCCAAAGGTTTCTAGACGTCTCCACATCTAACATTTCTTCTGAAATCAAGAGCATTAAGAGTGTTTGAAAAAGAGTTTATTCCTCTCTTCCTGCAGTAACAGGTAGGTCTCCTGGGAGGACATTACACCAGATATTGGAACATGGCTGTGAGGACTTGATTGCATTCTGCCACAAGAGCATAAGGGTGCCTGATGAGATGATTAGTTCTGAATCAGAAATTCCACTCCAATGGTGGAGCTCCATCAATCCAGAGAGTGCAGTTTCACACTCCCATGGACCATCGCTGGGGGGCGTTACACTCTCTAGTTGACATTTGGCGTTAGTCATGATGACCATAGTCTCATAGACTCCCATTACAGAGAGGCAAAGCTTTTCTATAGAGATTATATAAGCTGTGTGTGCACAGTTTAATACCTCTCTCATTACTGAGTCGATGGAATCTTTCTATGTAAAGTGTGTCTGGATACTTTTGCCCATATAGCATTCCTGCTCAATGTCGTTTCCAAAAGCTGCTCTTTAAAGACCCATCGACTGAAGGATTCTTTGGGGAACCAAAAGAGGCTCTTCTACAGCATCGCTCCGAAGCACCTCTTTTGGCTCCTTCAGTTTTAAGAGTTTAAAGGTCCTTCTCCATAAGTGTACAGGAACCATGCTGTACCTAAACTGTAGTGCCATGGCACAGAATTTGCAGCACGCTTTGATTTTCCAGTGTATCTCAGCCCAGTAACGGAGTTTCTGAAACATCAGCAGCTCAGTTTTCTCCTCACAGTTTATGGCTGGTCGTCTCAAAAGTTTTTCTGTCAGAGTCACTTTTGATATTGTGGTCGTTTATTATTTATAGTCTTGTTTGAATTTTGAAATTTTTTCTCCTCATTTTTTATCCATGTGATGAAAACCTAACACAGCTATTTTGTTAGCGATGCCCTAGTACACCTTTGCGTTTCTCACAGAGATAAAGATCAATTTGTTAGTGATAGAAAACTCCCACTGAAACTTATCTTCAGCCCAAATGGATTGTAGAGCTTGTTCTTTGTTGACTACTTAGTTGTTAGTTTGTATCGCCATTGTTGTTTTTTTGTGTGAACAGTATAGAACAATTTTCGCTATATTTTGATGACATTTTGACCAATCAGAAAGCAGTAATGCAGTCAGCTTGACTGTGGCCCTGCCATCGAGCAGCACGGGTACGGCTCGGGTTTGAGATGTTTTATTCGTAGTGAAAAAACATTTGTTTGTGATACGGCATGATTCCTTGTGCTGATGGAATAGTGGCATATGGCCTTTATAGTGGGGTAGGTTTAACAAAGGAACACTTCATTCTTTATACGATATAGACACTATATGGACAAAAGTATTGGGACACACCTGGTTTTCAGGGTTTGGGCTAGGCCCCTTACTTCAAGTGAAGGACAATCTTAATGCTTTAACAGACCAAGACATTTTGGACAACATCATGCTTCCAACTTTGTGGACAAGTTTTGGGGAAGGACCTTTTCTATTCCAGCATGACTGTGTCCCAGTGCACAAAGCGAGCTCCATAAAGACATGGCTGGAGGAGTTCAGTGTGGAAGAACTTGACTGGCCCACACAGAGTCCTGACCTCAACCTCATCCAGCACCTTTGGGATGAAGTGGAATGGAGATTGTTATCCAGGCCTTCTCGTCCAACATCAGTGCCTGAACTCATAAATGTTCTACAGAATAAATGGGCGCGAAATTCCCACAGAAACTCCAAGAAGAGTGGAAGCTGTTACAGCTGCAAAGGGGGACTAACGCCATATTGAACTCTCTGTATTTAAAGTCCCTGCTGATGTAATGGTCAGGCATCCTAATACATCTGTCCATATGATGTGGGTATAGATAACTTAAGATACAGTCAACCACTGAGTTATAGAAGCTAAGACAGTGTGTACAGTCTTTACATCTGATTTGTTACGCTAACAGTAGGCCAGGCTTCGAACAGCTTCTGCATGTGAACAGAAAGGAGGTAAACATTGTTGAAACATTAATATTGTTGCAATTTGATATAGGTTTCAGTCAGGAGACTGTTATTCATCAGAGAGGGAGCAAGAGACAGGAAAAGAGAGACAGAGAATGAGAAAGTACAAGCAAGAGAATGGCTAATGAAGGATTTATGAAGAGCTGTATCTCAGGGGTGATTTATCACGAAATTCTGACTCCTATTGGGTATGTGAATGTGTCGTCTGTTCGTGTTACTGTGTGAGCACCGTATGCATTATGAATGCTCAAATAACATTGTTTGGCCTGAAAAATGAATTGATTTATGCACTGGAACATCTTGATCATCCGGTATGGGTTGCTTAACTAAGAGGAAGAACAAAGAGAATATTTGATGGCAGGAATTCCCACGTTTGCCTTGAAACGTGTTTTTCCATAACATAAATTGCATTAACAAGAAGAGGAAAGATTTTGGGGACTCATTTTAACTATTTATCACCCAAAGAACTTGCATAAATGTAGGACAATTGTACGATACATTGTGATTTCAGGTTTCCCATTGAACTAAAATTACATGAACGAACATCGTTGAGCTTTTTTGCTTGTTCTATAAAGTTACATTTCAGTGATGCAAAGTTTTATTAGGATAATGAAATACTATGTATGTTTTTCTGCTCCCTGCAGTATTTGAGTTGTGGTTCTGGGGACATTGATATTCACGCGCCAGCGTTGATGTTGATTCCACATTGGAGGCTTTTATTATCCACTCCAGTTCGGCGCCGACTGTTTTGGGATTTACTCCAACATGGCGGAGGCTTGTGTGTTAACCCATAAACAAAGCCAGAGTGGCGAGCGCTTGGGCAACTGGCTTGGATTGCGGATTTTGGAATAAGCAGCGAAACAGACACTTTTCGGGTCCAATTTTTTTATCGTCTGTTTCCCTGTCTGCTCCTTTGGCTCGCCTTTCGGGGGAGCCGTGCCTGCACTGAAGGACACACTTTCTTAACCCTCAGAAAAAGTGTGGTTTAATTTGACATCAATTATTTATCCCTCACCCAACTCACTTCAATAAAAGCAGAGAAACTGTGGTGAAAGTTCACATTCTAAACTTTCAGTGGCTACCACATTGTGTCTGAATGCTGGAGATGTATTATTAGGGGTTGAATTTGATGAGCAGTTACTGGTGTAATGGCATCGTTAAAATTGTTGGGATTTCATGACACTGAGCTGTATGCAGTTTTTTCAAACCTAGAATGTAAATGGTACATACACTATATTGACAAAAGTACTGGGACACGTGACTTAATTATTGAATTCGAGTGATCTCTTACTTCCAGTGAAGGGCAATCTTAATACTTCATCATACCAAGACATTTTGAAAAGCGAGCTTCATAAAGACATGGCTGGATGAGTTCAGTGTGGAAGAACTTGACTGGCCCGCACAGAGTCCTGACCTCAACCCCATCCAACATCTTTGGGATGAACTGGAACGGAGATTGTGAGCCAGGCCTTCTCGTTCAATGTCAAAGCCCGACTTCATAAATGCTCTACAGAATAAATGGGCGCAAAAAGGGGGAACAACGCCATAATAAAGTCCCTGTTGTTGTAATGGTCAGGTGTCCCAATACTTTTGTCCATATAGTGTAACTGTAACTCATTATGTAAGTAAACATACAATTATTGCAATCACTTTACACTGTTGCTGTAATTGAAATATCTGTAATTAAAATAAAAAATAAAACTCATATTTGACTCCAGTGGGTAAAATGACTTGGGCCTGTGAGATTTCTGTTCTGTATGTGTGTGCGTGGGTTATGAGGGCTTCTCTTGGGAAGAGACACCGCTTAAGACATGAGTGATTCCGACGTGACTGTGTGTGTTAAGGTAAACTCATCTGCATGCTGCATGTCAGGCTAGCTGAGAAACAGGGGCTTTAAATGGGATTAAGTTTGACTGTGCCTTGGAGACAAAGACAAGTAAACAAGATGTTTCAGTGTGTGTGTGTGAGTATGTGTGTGAGAGAGAGAAAGAGAGAAAGAGACGAGGTACAATCTAACATAGCTGGCAGACAGGACATGACACGACAAGAGTACTATGCTAATACCTGCCCTCCTCACTCACTCCTGGCTGATGGAGTGTGTGCGTGCGTGCGTGTGTGTGTGTGTGTGTGTGTGTGTGTGTGTGTGTGTGTGCAAGCGCGTATCCACTTCACGCATCGCTCCAAATGACCATGCATTTGTTTGTTGACAGCATGTGTTGACACATGCCGGAGACCTTTAATTTAATCCAATAATCTCCAGCAGAGGAACAAACAATAGCCATGCAAATCAGCGTAAACATGCTAACTAAACTGTAGCCAATAACAAAGCGAACCAGGTCGCGGATGAAGCTTCGTTACGAAGACACTAACTAAGAAAACGTAAAATGATCTAAAAGGTCATTATGAGCTATCATAATGCACCGTATCCTACTTATATTTAACATTTTATTATTTTTCTCGGAAGTCCGCTTATGACATTTGTGCCACTGTATTCACCAAAACAGCCATAATATATTTTTATGGGACTATTTCCCCACCTCTCTTTATTACTTAGAGTTTAACAGGCTGTTTTTGTTACTGTGTCTTTAGGGCTGATGTATGTAAATAACAATAGGCTGTAATTGTGCCTCATTTAAGAAGCAATCCAGGTGTTTTGGATATACGGACAGACTGTCTGTCTGTCTGTCTGTCTGTCTGTCGTCTGTCTTTCTTTCTTTCTTTCTTTCTTTCTAGGTCAGTTTGCATATGTGGGCCATAAGGACTGGGGAATGGATGGTATGGGAACTTTAACAGTGTTTATGAACTATATCAAGCGAAAAATAGTCATATTTTCCATTATTTTGGTCCTTCATACTCAAACTGGCTGCATGAAAGGCCAGGTGAAAAAGCACTCAAGAGGCTTGATTTTCACTTTCAAATGAATCATGATCAGATCATTCAAGCCACTTTCTGAGGTCTTCTTCTTGACCACATCTTGAGCACATCCGATCCTTTTTCTACATCCGCATACAGTTACATAAGCAGAGAGTGGCAAGCAAGTGAGAGATTATTCAAGGAAATGCAGGAGAGAGAGGACGTGCTTAAATGATCCCCAAACTAACTATATTCTTGCACTCTGAGCTGATGGTGTCCAAGCACTGATTTATATGGTAAATTTATATGAGGGCGGGAGTAAAGTAAACTGAAGTAAAGTGGATGGGGGGACGTAAAGTCGGACCTCATCATACGAGGACGCCTTTTAGTAAGAAGTGTAAATGGAATCTGGTCAAAGTAGCTTCAGCTCTGATCCCGCCGTGAAGCGCATGTTAATGCGAGGTGTGCACAGAAGAAGGTGCACTTCAGTGCATGCGCTGGAACGTCGTGTGGAAATTTCCTTAATAAAGTTTTCGAAGTACACGCGTCGAAGATGCCTTGCAGAGTTCGTGCACATAAATTGATGATGCTGTTTAGAAGCAAATGAAGTCCCGTCTTGCTGCTTTCGTCTCTAGTCGTTCTCTTCGTCTTCCCGCTTCTCTCTTTCTCCCACTCTCTCTCCCCATCTCCCCCTCTCTCTGCATGCGGGGTGAAAAGATCCACAATTACCGTGTTGAGTTTTGTGCTAGCCTAAAAATAATCAGTGAGGCATAAGAGCCCTTACATAAATGAATACGTAAATTACTGTTGGCGAATTTAATGTGCGACCTTTCGACACCTCAACCAATCCTTGACAGGTTAGAAATGTAGACTTTCAGTTTGAGTGTGTGTGTGTGTGTGTGTGTGTATGTGTGTGTGTCCCTGTACTCATTCAAATACAGCAAATGAACCTCTTCCCTCTCGCACTGTCAGACTATCCTTGGCCTACCTAAATGAGGCTCGGAAAGTGTGATAAATGAACTTGCGCTTTTCGCTTCAGGAACACGTTTGTGACTGGCATCAGCCAAAGGCAGTGAGGGTAGTAATGGTGGAGAAACTCCCCCCTTCCCCCGGAAGGTCGCACGCCCTCACTCTTAGGAACCCATCTCTCCTGTTGTCAGAGCACATTTAACTGGCGTAAAAAATTGCATCAAAATCGCCCGACTCCTATATTTAGAGTCCCACTTTCCTTCGGACCTTCGCTCCTGATATTCCCCCCGTTCCGTTTGACGCCCGGAGTGATTGATGGGCGATGCCACGCCTTCGAGGCCACCTGGCGGACGCGCACCGTCTGTATTCATCCACGTCAATCCAGTCTATACTCACTCCCCCCGCCCCGCGCCAGACCCGGTATGAATTCAGCCTCAAGGACACCAGAACCTCACCGAGGCCTCAGGACGCTTTCAATGTCCAGACCGGTTTGTGAACTTCCTTTTTCACCTTTAGTCTTTAAAAGTCAGGAATTGTTGTCAAGTTTGCTACATCATTCAGCTGCACAGCTTTAATTACATTGACATTTACACGTTGAATTACCTTTATACTGACTTACAGTGGTGCTTGAAACTTTGTGAACCTTTAGAACTTTCTATATTCCTGCATAAATGTGACCTGATGCATCATCGGATATTCATGCAAGTCTTAAAAGTAGATAAAGAGTATCCGATTCAAGAAATGAGACAAAACTATCATACTTGGTCATTTGCTTACTGAAGAAAATGATCTAATATTACATATCTGTGGGTGGCAAAAGTATGTGAACCTCTGCTTTCAAATGTCTGGTGGGACTAATTTGTGCAGCCACAACTACAACTAATTTTTTCTGTAACTGTTAGTAACGCATATCAGCTTGAAGAATTCTTATCAGGTTCTTTTATACTGAACAGCTTGAACTCTGGCACATTGATGGGTTTCCTTACATTAACTGCTCGCTTCGGGTTTGTTCACAGCATTAACTTTATTCTCCTAGAGCCATTTTTTGGTAGAATGAAATGTGCGATTAGGGGTATTGCTTTGCGGCATGACTCACTTTCTCTTGTCCTGACATTTTCTTTGAAAACTTTCTGGTGTACTGTAACTCAGAATGAATCATTCCATCAGCCATTTCAAGCTTCCCTGGCCTAGATGCAGCAAAACAGCCCTAAACTGTTTTACTACCACCACCATGTTTTACAGATGAGAGAAAATTCTTATGGTGTGATACAGTGTTTTCCTTTTTTCCAAGCATAGCTCTTCTTATTAAAACCAAACGTTCAATTCTGGTCCAACCCAGAGCGGTTTTCCAGTGATGTGTGTGTTCTCCTATCAATTAAGTGGAATGGATTCTTTTGCGAAAGATTCAAAATTCAAGATTCAACAGCGCTGGGTGAACTAATATTTTATGTTTAATGTGGGAGGGTCCAAACAAGTAATTATGAAATGTGAAGGGGACATGTCCCCTTCAGGCTGAATGGCAGTGACGCCCATGGATCACCCACTACATCTGACTGTCACGTTAAAAACACCTCTCTTAAGTTTCACCTTCAAATGAACTGCTAATCCTTTAGGTTCACACATCTGTACCACTCAAAGACATGTGCTATTAAATCTTTTTCCTCAATAAATTATCACGGACAATATTTTTGTTTGTTTAACTTGGTTTTCTTCTACTTTTAGGACTTTCGGGTCATATTTATGCAGCAATACAGAACATTTTAAACTGTTCACATAATTTTAAGCCTCACAGTACATTCTGTGTTGCAAACTCAGTGTAATTGTTTTTCTGTTTATTGTCACATCACAGAAAACATGGCAATGTTTGCTCTTTTTGAAGAACAAGCTTTTGATTTCTCATCAAATTAAAATCTACCTGAACACAGTGTGAAATTGATTTAATTCTTGACAGAAATTCTCCACTTTTTTCAATGAGTGAAGTAAAAGTAACAAATAATTAATGTCATGTTGTTTGCTGACAACAACTGTAACTTCTAAAGCTTCATATTCTGCAATTTTTTTGACACCTGTCATTTTACGCATTTCATATCCAGATCCTTTTCCCACCATACATTGCAAAACTGGCATTCACATCTTGAAACTTCCAAGATGATGCAGTGGCAGAATTTTGTGTTGGGCACAGTTATGGAAGCGTTGGCCCTGTCACTGTAAGATTATGAGTTTGGTCCATGGGGCTGCCTCAGCCATTCATGACAGGGAGTGCAAGAGACTCTCTGCAGGGGTGGGTAAGATGGCCCATCACTCAGCGTGATGCTAAAAGTTATTATAAATCCTTTTGTTGTACTATTTGATAACTCACATGATAACTCACATGAATTTACATCAGAGTGTGTTAGTAAAATCTGATTTCAGTTTCTATAAATGGTGGAAAATAGTCTAAAACCGGCGTTTGTTCGGACCCCCTCCCTCTGCGGGTTTTATCCATTTGTGGGTGGAGACTATCCTGAAAGTTCTCCCTGGTTCAAAGATTTTGTGGGGGTTTTTTTCCCCCATTTGTGTCCAAAACCTAAAATAAAAGAAATTTGGGCATTTTTGTTCTTCATGTTCATTTGCATGTGACTTCGTTTTTAAAACCCCAGTAGTGGTTATTATTATTATTATTATTATATGTTTTTAAAGTACATTAACTTTGGTTCTATGTGACACAGGAACACCAAACAAAGCTCTGCGTGACGTCTGACACCTCGAGCACCAACACAAACCAGAGGAAACTTTCATAAAAGGAGTTGTTTTGCCATATGATGACAATTTACTATTTGTTGCATTTTTGCTTGCAGTCTAAGGGTTAAGTTACTAGAACTGGAGGAAAACTTCAGTTAGTGTAAAACAGCAGCATGCTTTCTTGATGTAGTTTTCACAGATGACTTCAACTTGGAACAAATAAAGAAGGTTGGAAGAAACAGACATGGTTACACTTGGATCAGTTCCATCTCTCTCAACCTCTAAGGAAGTGATCTAAGCAACCATACAGCAGCATTTTTATTTATGTTAAATTATTTTGGAAGAATGATTTTAGTCTGTTTTTAAGCGCATCTTCTGTATTCATGAAACAATTTAAAAATAAAGGTACAAGGTTTTGTTTTGACTGGAACAATACATAAAATATATATTTTTTACCCCTTGAAAACATTCCAAAGCACAGGATGACAGTGTATCCATATAGAACAGACTTTTACCAAATAAAAAATAAACGTAAGGCCAGCAGCTAAGCAGCTAACACTTTGAAGAATAAAGGATCCCCACAGGGGTCTTGTAGTGATGCCACCTTTAGTTCCACAAACACAGATATTATGTTGAAACTATTGAAGCGTTCCCTCAAAGAAGCACCCAGTGAGAGGTTCTTTAGGGAGCCAAAGGTGGTTGTTCTGGGGGGCATTGCTCCAAAGAACCATCTGGCACCTTTATTTTGAAGAGTGTGTATTTGCCTGGTAATAAAATGCAGCCTCAAGGACGCCAGAGCCTAAGCGGGGTCTCCGCCGCTTCCACTGCAGAGTGACAAAACTCGAAGTGACAAATTTGCTTGGAGGGGCGTAATGACTCAGCTGTGGCCTGGCAAGAGTCAACGAGGCCCCGAGGTAAAGCCAAGACTTGCATTAGCATGAGCTTCGCTCCCGAGCCAAGCCAGTGCAGAGGACGCGGGCAAAAAAATGTGACGGACAATGTAAATAAGACGCTTAAAGCGAGCTCGACTGACCTTTACGTTCAAACCGCTTTGCCCTCCCGCTACAAATTGTCATAATGGCTCTAAAAGCTCAGGAGGGATGGCGTCCTTAGCGCTGGAGATTAAAGCAGCCCGACTGCTATGTTAGCTGCGTCAGCAATGAAATGCCAAACTATTCACCACTGCTGCAGTGTTAAAAGTTCCACCTCGTGACTGAAAATAATGCAACCCGTTTAAAATAGCTTGGTGAAGCATGGAATGGGGGCGTGCACTTGAGGGGGCAGGACTGCTGAGGTGAAACCACACTGTCTGCCCTGTGGCGGCTGAGGGGGGAAAAAAAAAACAAAAAACTTTTGCCTTTGAGTTAAAATGACAGTTTCGGGGCGACAATTAAATTTATCCAATTTCCTCTTTACTACAAATGTAGTCGATCAGCCAAGCCAAGAATTTGCTGCTTTTTATTTCCGCACAGGATCTATGAGGCTAATGCAGCAGCAAGGTACCCGTGCTGAGGTGAATGGTTCTGGACTTCTGCATTCCATTCATTTGCTCTTAAATCGATCGCACCATGCAATGCTGTTCACGGTACATTGTGGTTTATTGCTTCTTGGCTCAGCCTAACCCAAACGTTCTTCATGTGACCCATGAGGAAACCCTTCTACACTCTTATACCTTGTCCCGATGCTTTCGAAAGACAAAGTCTTCTTTTTAAGGGATAAGATAAGATTTATTAGTCCCACATGTGGGAAATTTGCATTGTTATGGCAGAAAGTGGACAGTACATAGGTAAGAGCAGCAAACCAATAGATTCAAAGCTATACAACAAAACAGGCTAAAATAGAGAGTACACTTTACAACTAATACAAAAATATAGACATTTGTATATGTATGCAAATATATGTGTATATAACCTACATATGTATGTGTATGTGTACATAGTGGAAATATGTACATATGTATGAACACAGTATATATATATATATATATGTACCGGTTCACATTGGAATGTCCTCAGCAGGCATTGACAAAACAGTAATAATGTAACAAGACAAATGCTGACAGTAATACATTTTGAGTGTGTGCATCAAGTCAAAATGTAAACTACAGGCTCAAGACTTCATCTACAAATCCATTTGTTAAGGATTATGGTAATTTTAGCTGCGTGTTTTCTACTTCTGTGCCATTCAATATTGGTGGCTTATAGTAAAAAAAAACAACAACAAAACTTAGCATTACTACCTCACTTTACCAGTTTCTGTCTTATTTCAGCACAGTGACTCTGACAGCTGGTGTAAACATTATGAGAATATTTTAGTGTTGTTGCTGTTAGGACAAGGTGTCAGAAATGGTTCCTAAATGGTTGTTTGCTTCAATAAATGATTCCAGGAGCATCCTTTTACTTCTTAAGAATCTTCACATCATGTGGAGGTTGTTTAATATCTAAAAAAAGTTTCTTCGCCATGACCTAAAAGGTTCTTCAGGAACCAAAAGTGGTTCTTCCCTGGCAGTAGCTCTCATTTGTGGTCAAAAAAGTGCCGCCATCTTGCATACTGTAGTGATTTTTTCTTCTCTAATGCACCTCAGGAAAGGTTTGTTATCAATTTAACCTTCATTTAGACCCAGGGTGCATTTAGTTCAGCCTTAATTTACAGTGTGGCTGAAAATTATACAACAAATAAGGGATTGGGGGGAGTAAATATGAATGTGCTAATAAAGGTGTAGCAAAGAAAATAAAAAGTACAGGGATGTAATTAAAACAGTAAGGAAGGCAAAATGTTTCATTACTTTAACACAAATTAGACTATAATATCTAATCACATATAATATAAAATAGTAAAAAAATAAGGTGCCACAATAAATAAGAAAAATAAAAACAACTAAACTGATAAAACCAAATGAATTACAATTAAAATAGTTTGATTGCTGGGATAGGTTCCACCCCCACATGACCCTGGTTAAGGATACTATAATGGATGGATGGTAACAGAAAAATGAAAATATTAAAAAAATAATAAACTAAACGAAACGAAGACTGAGTGAAGTGGAATGAGTGGGTGAGGCTTATTAATTAAGTTCTCTTGCTGTATCGGGTGTGTAGTGATTGGGGGAAACTCTAAGACCCCGTTTACACCTGGTCATTTTGTGTGATTGTATCGGGATTGTATCCGTTTCCACTTGGTACTTGAGTATTTCCCCGGTCTGCCAGACTGAAATGCAATACTATACAATACTACGTGGCGAGTGACATGCAAATCAGCTTGTATACGACAACCAATCTCCTGTGATGCTTCATATTTCTGTTCTGTTCTAAAGAAAGCTGCATTGAGAATGATTATCGTCCTGTTTCATCACAGACAAGAGCCATGTGCTTTAAAACCCAGTGTATTGTAGATTGTGAAAAATGATGAGGCGAGTAAAGGTTAACCAAACTGGGGCTTCATTTGAGCTAGCTGGCTCAACCAAAGTGGCCTACAGAAGTCAAACTAAGGACAAAAATCACATCAGGAGATGAACATCAGCGCAACAATGCATGCATTAAATGGTGGCACTCCGAAGGGTGGTGTCTTCCACAAAGGAAGAACTATAAGGGGGGGCTTGGGACTGGGGGGGGGGTTGGCCAAGTCAAGTCAAGTCAAGTAGGTTTATTGTTATTTCAACAGTACACACACCGTTCCTCCAAGCCCATGGTGCGACACAAAAGCAGAAATACACAAACTTTCAAGCACCAGTGTATGCTAAAGCCCATGTATGTATATCAGAAACTACTCTTACTAGGGTGGAGAACCTCAGTTCACCCCGAAGAATCCTTTTTGACAGTGCCCCAGCCTCACCACAGTCTCTAATTACTTGCCTGAGAAACAAAAAGCTCTGAAAACGTAATACTGTTCCAGCAGAATGGGCTTGGTAACGTAGCCAGAGGGCCTATAGGACTGGATTGGGAACATTTGACCTTGTCTTATGATCAGCTCTGTTCCTCGACAAAGCTTAGACTGTCAAAAACTTTGAACGCTGAAAGCTTGTGTGTGTGTGTGTGTGTGCTCGCCTGTCATTCTCCGTCTGTTGAGCATTCCGCAACCCAACAGTAGCCATCAGACACACCTAGTCTGCACTCCTGGAGGTTCTGAAGGACTGTAGCTCTGTTCAGCCCCGACATCCGGCTGCCAAGCAGTGTGTGTGGCATTCACACCCCTGAGGCTGTCTCACCTGTCATCCATATTTGTTTTGCACAAAATGTCACTCATATATCCAAACAGCTCGGCCTGCGCCACCTCGATGGAGCTTTCTGTACTTAATTAAACTTCCCCTCGCCTTGTTTTGACTTGTCTTAGGCCAGCTATGCAGTGACTCTCTCACACAACTTCAGTTGCTTGAAACTTGCATGAAACTACATTTCCTTGCATACTCATATGAAACTTCTCTGAAACTCACAGTTGTGACTGTCTTAATGTTATGAAATCTGTTTCATGAAACAACCAGTCAGATGCAGATAACACATACACTATATGGACATAAGTAGTGGGACCCTTGACCATTACTCCATGAGAGACTTTAATGACATTCCATTCTAACACATAGACTTTAATATGGAGTTGGTCCCCTTTTGCAGCTATAACAGCTTCCACTGTTCTTGAAAGGCTTTCAGCAAGATTTTGGAGTTTCTGTGGGAATTTGTGTCCATTCATTCTGTAGAGCATTTATGAGTGCAGATATTGATGAGAAGGCCTGGCTCGCAATCTCCATTCCAGTTCATCCCAAAGGTGTTGGATGGGGTTGAGGTCAGGACTCTGTGTGGCCAGTCCATTTCTTCCACACTGAACTCATCCAACCATGTCTTTGCTTTGTGCACTGGGACACAGTCATGCTGGAATAGAAAAGGTTCTTCTCCAAACTGTGTCCAACTGGAAGCATGGCGTTGTCCAAAATGTCTTGGTTTGCTGAAGCATTAAGATTAAGATAGTGATCATATCATAGACAAGAAAGCAAACAGGGATGATCTACTGGATAGTTTATAAGGAAGTCCTTTGGCTGGCCAGTGGCTGAAACAAGGTGGTGCAAGGGGGTTCAGCAGTTACATCTGGAACATACCTAGCCATCCTGTAGTAGCCCCAGAATAGTATACATTTTTTATATAAAAACAAATATGTATGTAAAATTATACAAATTAAGTGAACTGAAACAGAAATGAAAAGGATTAAAACATATTACAGTCGCCTAAAATGCCATACCCCAGGGGGCCATAAACTGCTGCCAGCTTAATGATGCCTCTTGTGTTTACAGGTAAAATATAATCATAGTATCAGAGCCTTGCTAACATGTTAACAAGGATTTTATCCCCAGGAAAATTAGGCATTTATACTGAAGTGCATAAAATGCATGGTGGAAAATTTGCAGTGTTCAAGAAAGGTAAAAACATGCAGCTTTTTTGAGCATAAGAAAAATACTCACTTTTTTAAGTTAACTGTGTGTGCACTTTCTTGTTTCACTTTATGAATTTCACATTTCAATTTTGGCATCATGTGAAATCAAAATGTTTTAACTCATTGGGTTCACAACTCCGGTCCTGGAGGGCCAGTTTACAACAGTCTGGTTATTTCTCTGCTCAGACACACCCGATTTGACTCAACTGTCAGGTTTAGTGAGTATATTTGGGTAGGGAAGCTACCAAAAGAGTACTTAATATTTGTGCATTAGATCATACATTGTATGGACAAAAGTATTGGAACACACCTGTTTTTCGGGGTTTGGGCTAAGACACTTACTTCCAGTGAAGGGCAATATTAATGCTTCACATGTTTCCAACTTTGTGGACCCAGTTTGGGGAAGAACCTTTTCTATTCCAGCATGACTGTGTCCCAGTGCACAAAG
>JBBPCX010000088.1:25395103-25414441 GCA_037974365.1 Hydrocynus forskahlii | reverse complement strand
GGGAAGAACCTTTTCTATTCCAGCATGACTGTGTCCCAGTGCACAAAGCAAGCTCCATAAAGACATGGCTGGATAAGCTCAGTGTGGAAGAACTTGACTGGCCCACACAGAGCCCCCACACAGACTGGCCCCATCCAACACCTTTAGTCCCTGTTGGTGTAATGGTCAGGCGTCCAAATACTTTTGTCTGTATAGTGTATTTTGGTACTTTCCTGAGTGAAGTGGCTGATGAAAAAATGAAAAAGTGTTATGGTGGATTTCTTGGAGAATAGGTTTGTATGTTTGTCCTTCATCAACAGTTAATAACTGATTCTAGCTGCTACTTGTATTCACAGAATGCTTTTTGTAATGTACTTTAACGACTTAAGTCTGTGCACCAGCTCCAGCTCTTGATAGTTCAGCAACCCCAAAGCACCCTGTACAAAATATTTCTGGAGCGCCAACTGTCTGAAGCATGATAACAAATGAGTATAATTGTTGCTAACTCGTTGCTAACATGTTCGTAGCCAGTTAGCTGAACTAGCATCATAATATGACAGCTGACTATGTGAGCATTTGTTCTGCTTCTTAATTTGCGTTTATCAAATTCTACAAAGAATGATATACGATATGAATATTAATCATGCAAAGTAGAGGAACAATCCAAAGCAGAGACGCTTCAACTTACCAGTAGGCTCTGGGCAGCAGGTGGTCATGGGCTCTAAGGGTCTAGTTAAAAATCAGTAAATATCAGCATAATGCAACACAAAGAGGCAGAGTTTCCTCCTGACTGGAAACAGCTTGGAATAGAGGGCTAAACATCAACAGAACTAAAGCACACCAGACAAACCATTCTGGTGTTTCTGGTCAGATATTATGCATACTTATATATCCAATAAAAATATATATATATTAGTTGATTTCTGGAGAAGAGTAAGTAAAGGGAATTTTATATATAAGGAACAGTTGCTCTAAACGTTTACGTTCACGGCATTTAGTAGACGCTCTTATCCAGAGAGACGTACATCAGTGCTTAAATAGTCTACGTCTGTTTTTTGTACCTGTAAATCTATACTAAGATCAACACCTGCTTTTTTACCAAGTTACTGCCTGCTAAGATACACACTTTAACAAACCCTGTCAAAAGAAAAAAGTCAGAGGTTCATACAGAAGCATGGAAAACAGTTAAGAGGGTAAGGGCCCAAGGTTGTTCTTAAATATATAGACCAAGATATAAAAGAGATAAACAAGAGGACTGGTTAGTCACCAAGGTGCTCCTTGAAGAGGTGGGTCTTCAGACGGCACTTGAAGACAGCGAGGGCAAATAGGTTTTTTCACTTCAGTTAACTCTATGAGTCCTTTCTCTTTCTCTGTCTCAGAAGTTCTCATCTCTCTTTTGCATTCCTCTCTCCACCACTCTCTCATTTCTTTTTCTTTGATGTCAGACAGTTAACTCGACGAGTCTGTCGTACACTACAGTTTGTAACTTATTTAACCTCAAAAAGTGTGTGTTAGTGGAGAGTTCATTGGTTCTGCACATGAAATTAATGGAATTATTTAATTCCACTAAAACTGTATGAAACTATGAGTATGAACTTCATGTCCATGCTATAACCATGCTTTGTAAAATCTAGAGCGCAACTACAGATACAATTTAATTAGTAAAGCCATTAACAACCACGGAATGACTTGGATTATGTAAAATACATGTAAAAATGATTGCTTTATGTGTGTAGTTAGAGGGGAGAGCAAACAAATCTTAAAAAAAGGGGGCATATGTGGTCCATATGATTTAGATTTTTTTAGATTGCTTGACGTGGATGCTGAGTTGCAAAAGAAATATGTTTTATGTAGCCTCACAAGCCAGACTTCTACCTGTTATCAGAGAATCTGCAGTTTTTCATTCAGTGTGTCCAAGAACCACCTAGTCTGAAGACAAGCCCATTTGACTGACCTGTAAACTGACCAGCCACAAATCCTTGTTTTTGCATGAGATGTACAGGCAGCTAATTGCTGCAACAAAAAGAGCCCTGTGTGAAACAAAGTGGTTTGTTAGCTACTTGATGCACAACCATCATTTGTGGCCAGAGCATTTGAGGCATTCGTGATGGGTTTCATGTAGCTCACAACCTGCAACTAAATGACAATTTTCACATGTAAAGCCAGGTTTAGACTAAAATAGTTAGAGTTGAACAAAGTTTACCAAACGATGGTAAACTATCTTAAGTATCTTGTCCTACAAATAGTGCACTAATTTCAGCACATCTCATTTGAGAGCAATTCAAGTGAACTCAGTCCAGTGGGATTTCCTAATCCACTCGGGTGCTCACATTTGTTAATTATGAATTAACAAAGTCAGCACAATGCTAGAGGTAAGAGATAAGGAGCACAGTCTGTTGAGTATGGCTGAGCTTATAAGAGAGAGAGAGAGAGAGAGAGAGAGAGAGAGAGAGAGATGAGTGGTAAAAAGTAGAGACCTCATCTATCAAGCTCTGGCATGAGTGCTGGGGTATGTTAGAGCCAGGGCACTGCAATCATTACCTCCTATCATTCATCTGTGACATTCATATGAGAGAAGTCTTTCTTTCTTTTCTTCCTTTTCTTTCTCCGTCCTTCCCTTTGTTTCACCTTAATGTCTAATTGACAGTCTCTCACTTTCTCCTCCTCTACCCCACTTTTTCTTAGCCTTGTCTCTTTACCTCCCATTCTCTCTACCCATCCTTCTCTGCCATTCTTTCCCCCTATATCTTTCTTCCCTCTTTTCTCCCTCTTTTCCTTCTTCTCTTCCCCCTTCTCCCTCCCTTTCTCTTTCTCTGTCTCAGAAGTCTCTCTCACACTCTCTTATATGCTCTCTCTCATTATTTCTCTCACACTCTCTCTCTCATTCTCTCTCTCTCATTCTCTCTCTCTCTCTCTCTCTCTCTCTCTCTCTCTCTGTATCCCTATTTTTCTCTGACTCTGCCGCTGTCCCACTGAAATGAATCCATCTTGGTGAGTCTACAGGGTACGTTTGTCTATCTGAGGCTATATTTTCTCACTCTGAGTAAATTTTCAGAGAGGGAGAAAGGGGGAGAAAGGAAGAGAGCATTGCCCTCGAAGCAGTCGATTTGCTGTATGTGGCTTCAGGGCTCGACTGTAGGCCCCCTGTGATTCATCTTTTTGTGGCCCTAAGTCAATCAGTTTGTTCCCTTCTCTGAGAAAGTCAGGACACTTTCAGCAGTGTCAGGACACACCAGAGAGACGCAGTTTGGGCTCCAGTTTGGGCATTCACGTCCGTTCCATTTTGTTTTGTAAAACACGAGGCTGATTGCGTTCAGCAAAAGCACCTTCACCTGGGAAACTGTGACTCACTTTATGAGTTATTTTCTTTGTACTTACCTTTGTAGTCAGGTCTCTAGAAAAGAAAAACAGGATTTCTTAAAATCTCATCTTGTTCAGGCTTGAAGAATTTAATGCGTAGGGAAGCACAAATTAACATTTGAGTCACAGGGGGTCTGTACCTCTTAGAAGCCACTGCTGGGAGCTTTTCAATTCACCCTCAATGAATAAACAAACTTGTTTTTTTTGTGCTTCGCAAAAAGGAACATATCCAGACTCCCAGCTGAACACAGACTTCGTTAACACATACATTGGCCCCCACAGCCATAAATTTGACTGTACAATGAGGCTGTGTTTTTTAAAGCACCTGCATTAAAAAAAAGCCAGCTAGATATTTTGTTATGCATCAGGACCCGTGTCTAATTTTCTTTCTATTTGTCAAATTAAATTGGCCACTTCCACCGAGACACAATACATGTTAATTAGGCTCAGAATGTGTGGGATCCCTGTTTATCTGTGTGCAGTGGGGATTTAAAAGCGCAATTTTTTTTTCGTTTTTATTAGTTACCCTCCAACAAACCTGCTTTGTTATCCAGCGGTTCAGTCCGGGTCTTTGATATAAGATAAACAATAATGAATCTGATCAAAAAGCTTATGTAAGGTCACAGTCTGCTTCATGTACCTTTGAAGCTCAGCTCGCCCCATGCAGTGTTGGGCAGGAGTACAGGGGGCCGGTTCAGGAAAACTGAGCCCTGCTAGATCTGCCCTAGTCAACTGTAAGTGAAATTATTGTAAATTGGAAGCATCTAGGAGCAGCAACAGCTCAGCTTTGAGGCATTTGACCACATAAACACACACATAAACTGCCCTAACGTCCTCCACCTTCAGCACTTCTATTGCCATTTGAATCTTCTTTTAATCTTCGATTTTCTACGTATTCTTTTATTGTTTTATTTTTGAATGACCTTTGTGTATGATAAGGGGGTATATTAATAAACTTGACTAACATAGAACAGCCGAGTGCTGAAACATATAGCATATAAAAATCCATCTATCCCCTGTTGCATCACTCACTACACACTACGAAACCAAACCCCTTAATTTTACCCCTTAAAATGACCTTAACTTTGACCTTAATTTCCCATACAAGTAATTAAGGAAAATTAAAGGGAAAAGTGCACAGATTATAGCTGATTAGGGGGTAAAACTACTGGTTCCCCTTTTGCCCCTTAAATAATAGAACCTCCTGAATTAATGCTTTAAATTTAAGATTAAGGGGTTTCACACTAATGCCTTAAATCTAATTTTAAGGTAAAATTAAGGGGTTGGTTTCACAAATAAACAGCCACTTAATTCAAATGAAGGGGTTTGGTGTATTTTCAGGGGTAAATGAAGGCTGGGTTAAGCACATTTTAAGTACACTGTGTTTTGTAGTGACAGAGTTCCTTTCTTTGGCCAAGCATCTGCACACAGGTGTTAGATCACTAAATGCAATGTCACGCATGGACTGGAGAGGTCATCAGTGGACTCTGGAGCAGTGGGTTTACAGGAGTCTGGTGGTGCAGGGATTATCTGGTGGTATGTTTTTCAAAGTTTGGGCTTGGCCCTTTAGTTGCAAGTAAAGACTGATGTTAATACTAACAGCATACAAACACATTTTAGACAATTATATGCTCCCAACTATGTGACAATAAAACAACTTGCACAGAACTCAGACAAACTGATCACCTTCGGGTGAATTGGAACACATCCAACAGCACTGCCTGACCTCATAAATGCTCTTTTGACTGAAGAGGCAAACGGTATTGATATTTTTAGGCCCACCATTATGTTGTCACATATTGATGCTGTGTTACACTCAAATACAGAGACTTTAATCTGGAGCTGGTCCTCCCTTGCAGCTATAACAGCTTCCACTCTTCTTGGAAAGCTTTCCACAAGATTTGTGTTTCTGTGGGAATTTGTGTTCATTCATTCTATAGAGCATTTATGAGGTCAGACACTGATGTTGGACGAGAAGGTCTGGATCACAATCTCTGTTCCAGTTCATCCCAAAGGTGTTGGATGGGGTTGCAGTTCTTCCACACCGAACTCGTCCAGCAACATCTTTATGGAGCTTGCTTTGTGCACTGGGGACACAGTCATGCTGGAATAGAAAAGGTTCTTCCCCAAACCTTACCATAAAGTTGGAAGCATGGTGTTGTCCAGAATGTCTTGGTCTGCTGAAGTATTAAGATTGTCCTTCACTGGAAGAAAGGGGTCTAGCCCAAACCTTGAAAACCAGGTGTGTCCCAATACTTTTGTCCATATAGTGTGAACTTGTAGACTCATATTGTTTTTTTTTTTTTGTCAGTCCTTTGATTGCAGATCTCTAGATTAGAGAGCAGCACTGACATTGTCTGACACCAAATTTGCCACAACTTAATATTCACTAAATATTTTATTTAGTTTAAAAAATATAACCATCTGCACCACCTACTGGAGGGAAGTTTAATTGCTGGTTTAAAATGACTGTCCGTTTGTGTCAGCCAGTCTTTTGTTCTTCTTCCCCCCCTGTTAACTGGTCATTAACTTTTACAGATACACGAATATCATAATTAATCATAGCGCTCGTCCGTTCTTTGTACCATATCAGTTTTTTTTATACAATCACTGGATTGTGACACGCCCTAATGTGTAAAGTGGTCCATGCCCATTTCCTCACTTACAGTATCTCATTGTTAAGGTGACAGAGAGGAAGGGTATTATGAGTAAATGATGTGGCTTGATGTATGATCATGGCGGATTCTTGCCCCTCGCCTGTCGGAGAGTGCTGACGGATTGACAATGGGAAAGAGATAACGGGGGAAGAAATCCTGGGTGTGCCGTCCCTTTTGTGGAACTTTCATTTTCCATGTCACTAGAGGTGAAATGAGATAACAGGTACACACACACATACACATGCAATCACACACACCGATGTGGTGCTGTGAGCGTGACTACCCAGGTTCAAACTGGGCTTATATTCTTCATTTCTCTTGCATTTTATCCCCCCTTGAGTTTGGCTTAGATCGTTTGTGTGGGTTTATGAATTAAAAGCAATTGTACTTCAACTTTATTCCTTAGTATTTGTTGCTGGGTCTTTAAGATGGATATATGTAGATGTAGTCTCTATACTGACTGAACCACTCACACTTAAAATGAGACAGCATGTTTAAAAACCAGTCTGGGGTGAAATGTACAGTGTTAGGTTTGGCCTGAAATCTTAAAGGATGGCGGAAAAAACAGACTTCTGCCACGCCTTTCCCATGTCTGGATCCCTTGGACGGCTGAAATGATCAATTTGCTTCGTTCCCTTAATTGGAACAAACAAAAAACCTGTACTGAACACATTTGATCTTTATTTTACATACTGTGCTGCACTAAATCCCAATTGAACAGGTCTAATTATGCATCACACAGCTGATCAGTGTTTTAGAAGTACAGATGATATCCACAATATGCTTAGAGATGTATACTGTGATGTCTTGTGATGTAATTTATCACAATAATAATGAATAGCACACTGCCTAGTCCTATTTCCCACATCTTTAGCTTAACTGACTCTTCCACAGACTATCAGCGGGAACAACACTGTGTATCACTTCAACACGGAGTGTGTTAGAGTGAATCAATTATTTATGGTTGTGACATCACAGCTATGATGAATTCAAGGTTCAAGGTTACTTTGTCATGTATGTTCGTATACATAGTGTGATGAGACGTTTCTCCATGGGCCACAATACAACATATAGCAACATGCAACAGAGGGCAAATTACAAGAGAAACAATACAAACAACACAATAAATAGACAAATGTATCGATATCATATGTGACAATATAGCGTGGACACGATGTAAACCTTACAAAATGATTCGAATTGCATTATTAATAGGATTATTGCGCTGTAGGGCAGTTAGCAGTAGCCTTTTTTGCAGGTTTTTTAGGTTCTATATATAGTCTGGGGACTGAACATAGCTGTAATGATTGGGTTTGAGGCTGGATGTAATGAACAAACAACAAACACTAACAAAGCCCAAAAGCTGCAAGGGCGTCACAGTAATGGAAGGTATTCCAGAGGGTTTAAACAAAGACCCAAGTGAGGGCAAGAAAACGAATCATTCTCGCAGACGGTACACAAACACAGACTGAAATATAGAGGTGCATATACAAATTAGACAATGGGAGCCCCTGGACAGAGGGGAGGAGACGAGAACAAGACACGGGTGAACAGGATAAATAACAGGACAAGTAACAGCAAACTCACATGGATAACAGACACAAACGCTAACAAAGACATCATATAACAGGGACACGGTCACAATAGCACTCACAAAGAACATCATAGAACGTCCAAATGTGCTCTATACATACGACTCTAAGAAAGGTGTTTGATGTGTTTCTAATGTGTTTCTGTTTAGGTGGCACATAGAGTCAAATGTATCTATTGTTCGTAAACTCATACCAAAAAAAATACCCTATCAGACCTGCATTTTTGCTGGAAGAAATTCCTTGTTATTTTAAGGCGCTGTTGCTTCTGATTTTCTTTGAGCACGTCATCTGGACCATTTGCTTCTATAATGAAAAGAAGAAAGACCTTTACCTTTCATAGTCTAGACTCATTACTGTTGGTTTCATGTGTTTACGGTGTTTACTACACAATCACTTCCTACTGTAGAATGAAATATGATTTTGTAATTGACGTCATTTTCAAATCTTCTACCTACCAAACACAAACGTGGCACTGGTTGAAAGTGTAGAATCCACACTTCCAGCTGGATTTCTCCTCTGTGAGTGAGACATAATTCAACAAAATGTAAGAAAAGACATTTAAAGTCATATGCAGGACTAAATCTCTGTTCAAGCTGGATTAGTTTTATCAAAGGAATGTCTGTAAATGACTGTATTGTATTTCGGAAGGGATTTGATTGGGATTTTTGCAGTTCCCTCAAACACCCCCAGATATCCCAGACGGAAACGTCCCAGCTTGGATGTTCATGTCAGTGCCAAGGTTAAAATAAAACAGATTCAACCAAAGAAAGAAACAACATTGAGGAAGCACTGCAGTCAGATAGAAATCCATTAGACTTGTAAAGTGGCCTCATTTAACTTACCAGCTGCTGCCCAGCAACACAGAAATCACATCACCGTGCTTGGGCTAATTCAAGATATTTCATATTCCTCCTCCTTCCAATTATAAAATGCAGTTTACGGTGGTCCCGTACGCTCCTTACACTCCTTTTGCAGTCCTGTTTTAAACTTGAGGATAAAGACACTGCCAAATTAAACTCCATTGTAGGGATTAACATAAAAAGCGTTCTCTATAACCAGGTTGTCTTATAAAATTACGTTACATTTGATTCAAACAGTACTGCTTTCATCATGGAAGCTGAGAGTTAAAGCAATTCACTCCAGAATTATTACTTCCGCAGACTTGTGAACATTGCAGATTCACACTGGATTAAACTAATCACCCAAATTACAGCATACCCTCAGGTACAAACAAGCCAATAGGGCTTTATGAGGATTAAGCAATGTGCTAAGAGAAGACTTAATGTGTTAAGAAAGGACTTAATGTGTTAAGGAAAGAATATATGACAAGGACCTGGTTTGGAAGATAAAAGAACAAACATACAAGAGCATTGTTCACCTATGGATAGTCTACACCATTAGTGAGGTAGCTATAAGTCTGTGTTGCACTATGGCGAGAAGGAACAGAGGGCCGTTCATGTCCGCAGTTCAGAACGCACACACGCTGCACATTGCTCGGGGAGAGGTAACGAATGGTGCCGTTCTTCGACCGGTAGAATGTTATGATTGTGTGTGGTGTCACTGATGTAGCTGGTGTGTAATAAATGTCACTTTGCCTCTGGTAAAGGGCCTGCTCCCTATAGAATGCGCCATCATCACTCTTAGGCCAGTCTGCGGCCTAATTCGTCCACACCGTTTTACCGGTTATTATTGTGACAGTGTTATTGTGCTTAGGTGACTTTGCTCTGATTGAATTGCTCATTTTGCTCCCTAAGGGAGCTGTAATGTATCGATGGTTATCCAAGGTTGTTTTAAAGGCCGAGGATTCTGTGCACCATTACAGCGTAGCTTGGGACTGTTTGTTATGGAAATGTGTGTGTGTGTGTGTGTGTGTGTGTTCACTTCAGATGGATCCTTGATGACATCTGATATGTCCCAGTTCATATACTATTGTTGGTTTACACAAAGGGCATCATGTTTCTTATCTTAACTTTATTAGAGCTTTATCCAAAACCATAATTCTGCAGAAATCTAATTTGGCAATACCCCTAAACATAGTCATGTGTGAAGTTCACATCTTTATTAGCGGGCTATGTAGGCTAATGTAGCTAGGTCGAGGTGTCAAATAATCTTGCTTATGTGGTTTCTAGCACTGTTTGCAAGCCTAATGTCAAAACATCCTGCAAAAATAAATTAAACAAATCAAACTTGTGAGAAAAATATTACACCCGGTCATTTATTTATTGAGGAAACATATCCAAGATTGCATATTTATTAAAAAAAAAAAACTGTAACTAAAAAAAGTTGGAACACTGTGTAAAATCTATGCTCATTTTAAATTTGATGCCAGCAACATGTTTATAAAAAGGTGGGACAGGGAAAACAAAAGACTGGAAAAGTGTAATGCTATTTCACAGTCAATTAGGGTAACTGGCAGCAGCTCAATAAGATTACTGAGTATAAAAACAGCACTGCACAGTGGCAGAGTGACTCGGGAGGGGTTCACCACTCTGTAAAACACTACACAGGTAGCAATTCAAGAATAGCATTCCTTGACATAAAATTTCAAAGAATTTTGGGATTTCATCATCTACCTTTCATGAAGTCATTAAATGATTCTGAGAATCTGGAGAAATGTCTGAGTAGAAGGGACAGTTTCTAAGAACCAACACTGTATAGCCGTGATCTTTGGCCTTAGGACGCTCTGCACTAAAAACAGATACGATTCTGTAGTGTCACTGCATGGGCTCGAAAAAACACTGTCTGTGAACACAGTTTGTATCTTCATTCCCAGAAATGCTGCTGCTTTCTCTGGGCCCAAACTCACTTTAGATGAACTTAGACAAAGTGAGAAAACCTCCTGTAGTCTGACTGATCAAAATTTCAATCATAGATGTCAGTCCTCCAGGCTATAAAGGAGAATGGCTTGTTAACTGCACACGTCTCAAAAGCCAGCATTTTTAATGGTATGAGGGTACAATAGTGCAAACGGTTTGGGTAGTTTTCACAACTGGGAAGGCACCATTAGTGCCGAACACTATATACAGGTTTTGGAGAAACATATGCTGCGATCCAGGTGACGTCTTTTTCAAGGAAGGTCTTGCGTATTTCAAAACTATGCCATTCTGCAAGTATTACAACAGCATGGCTCTGTAGGAGAAGAATCCAGATGTGTGTTGCTTACATCAAATTCAAAATGAGCTTATATTTCTCCTTAAACAATAAAATTTCATTTCAGTTCATTTGATATGTTGTCTTTATGCTGTTTTTACTAAAATATGGGTTTATGTGATTGGAAACGGGGCTATATATACATAGAAACCACTGATAGTTGAAGTGAGTAACATTGATTATCTAAATACATCACACCTCTCCAGGGGAGGGATATATTGGATGACAAGTAAACAGTCAATTCTTATGATGTGATGTGTTGGAAGTGTAAGGATTTGAGTAACTTTGACAAGGACCAAATTGTGATGGCTTGACGGCTATGTCAGAGCATCCCCAAAACGACAGGTCTTGTGGAGTGTTCCCGGTGTGCACTGGTTAGTAAATACTATTCCAAGAAAGGAAAGACAGTGACAGGGTCATGAGTGCGGAAGGTATGGGGAGTGAGGGCTAGCTGTCTGTTCCAATCCCCCAGAGGAACCATTGTAGCACAAATTGCTGAAAAATTTAATGCTGGATATGATAGAAAGACATCAGAAGTTTTTCATGGCACTGTTATTGGCAGTGACCTCTTTCACCAGGATAATCCACCCTGCCAAACTACAAAAGTGTTCAAGAATGGCTTGAGGAACATGACAAAGAGTTCAAGTTGTTGTGGCCTCCAAATCCCCTAGATCTCAATCAGATCGAGCATCTGTAGAATGGGTTGGAAAAACTTGTTTGATCCTCTGAGCCCCCTCTTTGCAAAATACAGGATTTGCTGTTAACATCAGAAACCACAGTGGTCTTGTGTAGTCCATACCTACACCACATTAGGAAGGTGGTTTTACATGTCTGCCTGATATGCGTATCTTTTGCCATGTACAGTTTGTTTTGGTTATCCTGTAGCACTTTCTCAGTGGCTACAAAGACACACTTAACTTAATTTTTGGGTGACAGAGCAATCTTAGGCCATGCCCACACGTACACAGGTATTTCTGAAAAATATCTCCGTCCATATGCAATCACAAATGCAAATGCTGTCAAAAGCATGCCAGGGCAGCAGGTGGCGATATAATCTTAAACTGGATAGCACTGGTGACCAATGAGAAGCCTTGGAGGGGGGACGTCCTTACCAGAGACAGTGTCCATGTTGACTATAATGGCATCCAAAGATGATTCTGACATCTCTGTGCTTAATACTGGATGGACAGTATCTCCGCGCACGAGTATAAACATGCCAAAACTTCTAACGAGGTTGAGAGCAGTAGTATTTTGTAAACATCAGGCATTGTAAATGAAAACCTAATGCAAACACGGTGCATACTGTGACGTCATATAAGTGGCGCACAGTGTGGCGCGAAATGGTCCATTTTTCTAAATCTTCATTTTTCTGGTCCACACGTAAAAATCGCAACTTTGGCTGGAGTTTTCAAAAACCTCTGTTTTCACAGACCCAAAACGCCGTTCACGTGTGGACGTCAAGCCAAAATGCATAGAAAAACCTCCGTTTTCTGAAATACCCATGTACATGTGGACATGGCCTTAACCTATTAGTGACACTGACATATGTGAAAAAAATATAAATAAAATAAACAATTATAAAGCCACTATGTCAGTGCTGAGAAAAGTCAACCATCAACAAATGTCTAGTCAACAGATAATATCTGGGCCTGGCAAGAAACTAGCCAGTGATTAATGGGGTATAGATATCTGTGCTCATGTTCTATGATGGTATTCAAAAAGAATCTCTCTCATGTGTGTATTTTATAAACTTAGAGGCATCTTGGATTGTCATTTGTTGTTGTTTTCGTCCTTTAAGTGAACAGAAGAAAGGACAGTGCAACTCTACCCAGAAGCCAAACAGACTGCATTACAGAGCCTGAAATGCTTCAAACACGAGAGTCCATCGGAGCAATCTGGGTGATATTTAATGAGACTGAAATCACACAAAAGGGTCAGTACTCCACAGAACATGTCTGACACTGTTTGGACCTTGATATTCAGAAGCTGGACAAACTTTCTAGAACAGTCATTGCTCACACAGCATTGTGGTAGAACACAGTGTACACATACATTAAATTTACTAGCAAGTTTGTCCCCTTTTTGCCACAGTAACAGCCTTTACTCTTCTGGGAAGGCTTTACGTTAGACGGTGGAAGATTACTGAGAGAATTTGTTGCATTTGGCGTTTATCATGTGACGTTAATCATGTGATGTTTTCTTAATGGGTGCTGAATCACGTCATTACTTGCAATATCTCATGTGCAATAGTGCTGTATCACTACTATCAATATTACTTTTTCATTACTTATTCTCTTCTAGTGCAATAACTTACTCCAAACTACCATTTGTGTCTGTAGTTTTTCACTCAACTGTGTCACTTATATATAGTATTTATTCCAAGCATTTCTGCATTTAGCATTGGGTATTGATTTTGAGCTTTTTTCTCTTCTACAGATTTTTTATTTAGATTTATTTAGACTTTATATTTTACACTGTCCTTGTCACTGTGTCTCTGTGCAGTCACTGCATAAGTAATTTCCTCTGGGCTCAGTAAAGTTTTCTGATTCTGATTTAGCTACATGAGCATAAGTGAGGTCGGTACTGATGTTGGCTGATTAATTCTGGACCTCAAACTTCGATTGAGCTCCATTACTGTACTGCTCCACATCCCAATGCTGCGGAGCTTTTTTCCAGTCTAGTCAAAGCTTGGCTTTGGGCACAGTGAACTTAGCCTGCTCCAGAGTGTCCCATTCTATTGGCATTGCTATTCTAGGGCCATGATATAAGCCGTGTACGCACAACTGAACACCTGAGTTGGCCTTAAAGTAACTGAGTTTGCTAATTGGAGGGGGTGTCTGGATACTTTTGGACATATTCTGTGCATACGTGTATGTCCCAGGTGCATAAATGTACAGTATGTGTACTGCATGTATCTGTAACAGACCTTTGATATTTAAACACTTTAGGGTCATTATAAATTCAAGTGGCTTGGAGTGAAGCATCATTAGTTAGACTTGGCTGAGGTATAGCACATCTTGGCAACACCTTGAGTTTAGCTGATCACCATCATAACACAAGGAGCTATTTATGTTGAGGAGGGGAAAAAAAAAAGGTTTCTGACAGGTTGACAAGAGTGCTGGGAAGTATGCAAATGAGCACACCAGAAGCTGTGATGTTCAGCCAATTAAATCATGTGTGCAATTTGCTTGTAATTACAGTTATTGCAGAGGGTGAACTGGAAAGGATAAAAAAAAAAGACCAAAAGTAAAATAAAGAGACTAGAAAACACCCCGTCACTTTTGACCCAACCTTTGTCTCACCCTTCACCTTTTGACTTCTGTTGACTACTGTTGACCTTCTGGTGAACTTTCCGATGTTTGGAGGATCAAGTGAAGTGATGTATAAACATACACACACTCGCACACACACACTCTCCCCCCAACCTTGGCATATTCCCCTGAGGCAAAGCCTAGTCTCCGTTCCCTTCGGCCATATACTGAATGACAGCTTGGAAATAATGATGTGTAAAACATGAGGGAGACAAACAGCGCTGACACACACACACACACACACACGCAGCGTCTCTCATGCACTATTTGCATACAGCCAGGTACCTGTCACTGTCAGCAGTCGTGCTCATTATATTGCACCCCCCCCCATCCGTTCTATATTTGCACGTTTTTTCCCCCTTCTTTACGCGTCTGTAGCACACAGCGGTTCAGAAATCGTCAGAACAGAAGTCACCTTCAGAGCTCTGTCACTAGAGGAGGAGTTCATCTGCACCTTTTCTTCCCTTCTGTCACATCGGATCACGTTCGCTAACACAACATCTGCACCGTCCCTCAGCTGCTCTACAACCACTTGACTCTCTAGAAGTTTGGTACCTACGCTTGTCCTTTTACATTCTGAGACATTATCCTCATACAGTCAAGGCCTCAAATGCTCATAAATAAAGGTAACTGGTGTGTGGCTTGGATGTGTGGTTCTAAATAACTTCTAATAACATTTTTCTTTAGGTTCTTTTGAGAACTGTTGACTGTGTGGTTGTTTTCAAAGAGAGCATGCTCTGACATTTCAGAACTGACTTCTTTATAGAACGGGTTATTACTGATTGGTTTCATTACTATTAGTAAAAAGTGAGGTGTCAGATATTCCTATTTATGTTTGGGCCTGTTTAGAATAATAGTTTGAGACAAAAGCGAAATCTAAATGCACACATTTTCTAAGGTTTTAGATCACCTTATGTGTCACAATACAAGTGACATTGATTGGATCAATGCAGAAGGGAAATGAATTCTGATTTTCCATAGACTTTGAAGGGGAAGAGTGGATACGGAAGCAGAAATAACTTGTTTTGTTGAGTACTGAAGACATTCTAGGGGCTAATGTCCTTGACTTAACTATTGACTTGTTGCATTGACTGCACTGATTTCCTGTTACCTCTTCACACTGAATGTGGGAGATCCCTGCTGCTATTTTTAGTCTAGCTTAGCGGATCATTAGTTTGACCAGATAATTCACCTGTCCAGAATTATTGCACACAGCAGTCAACCTTCTATGGTCTTTAGAGTCTAGTGTCCTGCTAAAACCATCTCTGGTAGTTGGAACAATGGATCCAACAATGCTAACACTGCTAATGACATAAGAAATGCAGTAAAAGGCTGTTTTCTGTTAGATTATCATTGGACAATGCGATGAAAAGGCAAACAAGATGATAGAAATGCATTACACGACAGTTAGCATAATGAAGTTATCCTGCTAGGCCATTTGTTACTTTAATAAATTGTTTGCACTGTTTTTTTTGTTTATCAAAGCATTGCAGTTAGTATCATGCTAACTAGTCCCTGCTGACTTTTGCTAATTGTTAGAACTGAGTAACATGATAAAGGAACACTCGTTTCTCATCATTTTGGCTAAGATCAAGTGAAGTATTCGTATCAGTTTAATATATGATATGTCCTCTATATGAGGACTACATACTGGGGCCGCTGGTGGTCTAGGTTAGGGAGTTGCCCCTGCGATCAGAAGTTTATGAGTTCAAATCCCAGGACTGCTAGTGGCGCCACTGAAGTACCCTTAAGGAAGATACTGTCCCCACACATTGCTCTCCGGGCGTCCCCCAATGGTGGCAGCCCACTGCTTCACTTAGTGAATGGGTTAAATACAGAGAAAGAATTTCAAACTGTGTACTCTGTTGTGTTTGCGTGCAACTTTCATGTGGGCCACTTCACTTTACTGATTTTCACCGATCATTAGCATTGGGTAAAGTTAAAGTGTCTGTTAAGGCAGAGATCTGTCCATCAAAATGCTGCCACTCTTGTTCTACTATATATTTGTCATTGGGTTTCAAATTGGGTCAGTTTTTTTAGCTGGTCCCTTTGTTCAGTGAGAGATCTGAGAAGGAAAAAAAAGAGTGTTTGCTTGAGGCAAGACATTCATTACAGTCATGAGACGACACAGACATGAGGCAAAAGATTACACTGAGTCGCGGATTAATTTTTCATTTGTGGAAAGGACATAATTGATTAGACCATATATAAAAAATAAGCCCTGCCATGCTTTCTGAAGTCACTTATAACTTCTGCTCTGGGTAATTTCAAGAGGATTTGATAAAGACTGTGTGCCTTTTTTCAAGAACAGGAATAGGAATTAGCTCTGGATGTGGCTTCTGGAATGGTTACATGTAGATCACAAAACTGTGATATGATGTGTATTATTGCATTAAATGTGATGTATATTAATCATGCATACGTGTCATATACGTATTTCAAACCTGATTATTGCAACCATGTTCTAATACAACTAGAGCAATTATTTTTTGCTGTTATTTATACTCCTTAAACCTTATGTTACATGTTAGCTTTGGAGTATTTACTGAATAATTTATTTTAGTCTTAAAATTATGAGGTTTAATATGTTAATAATAAGCTGACCGAAATCCGACTTATTGTTTTGACCAAGAACACTCACTTTTGCAACTCTGACTTTGGTGGAGAGGTCAATCTATTTTCTATACAGTCCAATTCAGGCCATTCAAGCTGAGCACACATGAAAAGTTATCCTATTCTTCTTTATTTCATCCACGGCAAGTCCATTTCACTTGTAAGAGAAAGAGAAGGCTGTGAGTGGAATATCAGCTGAAGCAGATCAGATGAAAGATGAGGTGTTATGATGACCAATTCTCAGTTCAGTCACTGCTTGGTCTGCTTTGAGCTCCATGGACCAGAAACCATTTCTCCGTTTGAATAAAAACCACGCGGCCTCGCTGCGAATTGTTACTGTCAGAGACGATACTCATCGGACAGACTAATCATTACTTCATCTGGGAGAATATCGAGAGCCACCCTCAACTGAGTGAGAGATTATATCTGTTTCTGAATGCGGTATGTGGTCAGACAAGTCAATATAGGATGCCATTTTTGCAGTGACCGATGGGTCACATGTTTCTAACTTTGAACCACGGGACCCATTACTAGTTTATAATTAAAGGGAAATAAAATGACCACACTTTCAAATGACAATGTGCAATTATCCGGAGACATTTCCACTCGCCGGTCCTACCGGGGGCAATAAAATGGCCCTGCTCTTTTCTGATTGTGCCTGAGCCTATCTTGATTGGATGCTGTTTTCCAGACAATCAGACTGGCATTTATTTTTTCTGAAGGAGTTCATTCAGAAGCCATATACAGATAGATTTTCGATTGAATAGTCTGTAAGTTAGCGAGGAAGAATAGGTAGAAGCTCAACAGCATTACACATTGAGGAGGCCATTTCATGTTTGGGCATATGGGTCATTTTCTGACAATGAGGTGCTAGCCACTATGAATTACTGTACACACTATTGGCAAATCTGCTCAATAACGTATCACCGTGTCATTGTACAAATGTGCCACTTTATGAATCCTGCATAATAACGTGAGGGAATATTACTGCAAATAGTATCATGGCTTGTGCCTGATCAACATAAAGATAATTCAAAAAGAACCATCTCTGGGTACTATGCAGAACAGTTCTTGCACAATACTTTTATCTCATTTAAAACTTTTACCCTTTTTTGTTGCCTGTTGTTTGCATTTCCATCGGTTAATAGTCTGCTGGCTTGATCTGTTTAATGTATTACCTGTGCATGTATTGACCACATGTGTGATTCACTGTTAGGAGTGCACTCTGGGTGTAGAGATCTTTAAATACATTCTTGCCATTAAAGTGATTTTTTTAGCTAATTTTACATTATGCAGAGTGTGAACTGTGTAACTGTGTCTCATTATCACCATATTTATATGTGTCAAGTCATTGTCTGCATGCTATCTGTAATGAATGCAGGAGAACCATGATATGCCAGGTATTTCAACTACTGAACATTTGATGAATGGATTTTTATGGATCCTGTACTACTAGTGTTTCTAAGCCTACTATCAATAATGTTCATTTGTAGTCAATGCAGAAAAGTTTTGGTGCTTCCCTGAGGGCTGATAGTAAGCTGTTTAAAAGTGGAGTTCCACTGATTTTTCAAATTTTCTGTAATTCAATTGTTGAACCTGCAAGGTTATGATGGTTGGATAGCCAGAGTGATGAGAAATTATGCACCGTGGTAACAAGCAATTGAACTGATTTTATTAAACCCAAACAACAATCTTTGAACATAATTGCTTGTTACCGCATTAAGGAATGTTTTTAGATTGAACTGACAAACCATTTTTACAGTGTGAGTTAGAATTCCTTGCAGTGGATGTGGGGTGTGATAGAAAATATAGATAATTTCATTTAATTTGCTAACAAAACAAACCTTTGAACCTACATGTTGAGGAATAAAAGTATTACTGTTCTAGTATTACATACAAAAAACTATTTTGGGTAATGACTTTCTATAGGGGTTGGTTTTAAGAGGTGTTAAAGTCTTTGTATGTGTGTTTCCTTTCACTACCATCACAAACAGACTCTAAAGAAACTTTTAGAGATCAGAGGAATTCCCTGTAGGTGTCACTTAAAAATTAACTAAGCTAACTAGAAAACATATTTTCTAAAAAGTGCTAAAGCTTCAGCCTTGAAGTTCTTAGAGTGGAATATCACCTTTTCAGCATTTCACTGTTATATAAAGGGTGGCTGCTGTGTTCAAATGACAAAAAACACAAGGCAACGTTGGGGTGCTTTGTACCTTTCTAGAGAAACTCAACAACTCAGATTTTCTTTACAGTGATGCAAAATGGAACCAGTATCACAATGTCTACAACACAATTAGAGCCATTTAATGTGCTGTCTAAGTTGGAAGTTTATTTGTCGAAGATGTTCCAACAAGGTTTCAAATATTGAAAACAGCAGTAAATATAGAAAAGGGACTGAGGACCTGCATGTACCACCCATGAACAGATTTTGAAACATATACAGCTCGGGAAAAAAGTAAGAGACCACTCCAAAAATGTTCAGTTTCTCAGGTTTTATTTATTATAGGTGAAAGCATTGAACTGAACAGCTTTGCCTTAGTTTTTAAGAACTGCTGACAATATTTCTCCTCATTTCCAAATAAAAACATTGTTCTTTAATGCATCATTTTAAAGGAAATGACAAAACATCAGAATAAGAGAAATGATGCAGTGTTTACAGAACTTGAATAATTCAAA
>JBBPCX010000088.1:25325951-25348130 GCA_037974365.1 Hydrocynus forskahlii | reverse complement strand
GTGAAGGTGTGTAGATGTATGATGGTGTGTGTGAAGGTGTGTAGATGTATGATGGTGTGTGTGAAGGTGTGTAGATGCACTGGTGCTGCATTAACAGAACAGACTTACACTCTGGCAATTGTGCTTTTAATGTTTGAGGAGAAAAATCTAAAGAACAGACAGTATACTGGTGTTCCACGTACCCTTGTCCCCTCGTTTCTCCTCCATGGTGTTTGGATTTTGTTGATAAATACGTGATTTCACACTGTGTTTCCATTGGCTGTTCAGTAGACATAGGTCATAGCAGCGCACACACTGTAAGATGATACGACATAGAACCACCATTTAGGAGCCACGACCAAAGAAGTCACCACTATTGTTTCACGATTCTCATCTTTTGTCTAGGACAGACCAAAATTTATACAATATAAACCAGCTTTAGCACCCTGATCATATTAAAACACCATATAGAACAAGGGGTGTAAAAGGCAAAATGCATTAATGTGAAGTAGGTGATGCAGCTGCACTGATTCCTTATCACTTGTATTCATTAAATGAAGGCACTCTTTTTTTTCAAGTATGAAAAAAAAAAACTGCTGTATTGCTTTTATGGAGCATACTCCACTATGGCGCAAATACTTACCTCAGGCATTTTCATGTATGTGATGTATTTTAAATACACAAAAAATGAGTCCTACCAAAATAATTAAAATTTGATTTCACGGAATAGGTGAACTATGAATTTACAGTTTAATGATGCACTGGATTGTCTCCTACAGAAATATAAAACATTGTTCCATGGTTGCTAGCAGAAATGATGCAATCAGTGATGGTGACCAGGGGCATTACTAGGCATGACTTATAGGAGCTGTAGACACCCACATGTTCCTTACCAATATGAATTATTAATTTAAATCATCAATAGTTCATTCACATTTATTCTACCTTATGCAGCCACCGTGTCTCAGACGTTACAATAAATTGATTATTTTAATAAGTTCTTCCTGTACATGGATATGAGATACCTTGCAGTCAGGTAACCAGTCAGGTGAGAAGATGCCTAATTAAAAAAAAAGTTAAATATGTGTTTAATAAAAATGCTGTGTTTTAAACACAGGAGAGGAGGCAGAGGAAATAAACAGAAACAGATCTACTATGTGGGAGTTTCATTACATTTACACCAGTTTCACCAGTTTTACTGTAATATAATGAAGACACATTTTGGGACCACTTTTTCAAAAGACCCCACTTGGAAAGGCGTAACCCCTTTAGTCTGTAGTGATTCCCCTGTATGTGTCCACAGCATGCGGTCAAGTCAATGTGATATCCCACTGTGGATGAGGGTGTTAGCCACTATCTTATCTAAAAAAATAGTTTTCAACACATCAGTGTACAAAAACTACATTTTTGCATTCCATATGTTTTTGATTTTTAACCCCCCCCCAAAAAAAAAAAAATTAATGCAATGCACTGAACTGCATCTTAAAAATAATGGTTGTGAGGTTAGTGAGCTCTTAAAGGTCTTGATGAATCTCAAAGTTGTGCTGGAAATTGTGAATCAGACATAGTTTCTGACATTTTCTGCTCTAACACACCTCAGTCAACTAACAAGCAGGAAAAAATGAATGAATGAATATATATATATATATATATATATCATATTTTATTATTATATATCGTATTTTATACAAATACAAAACATTCCCAAAATTTCCATTTTAAATAACCAAATGTTTCAAATAAATATAGATTTCAAAACTTTGGGTCTGGCCACATTAAGTAATTTACTTCAGTTTGGTAACGGACCGAGCCTCCACAAGCGTCTGCAGCAAGAAGAATTGGTAGCATTGGAGCTAACTCCATGCTAACTTTTCATTCCAGTTACCATCAATTCCCCTTCCCCTCCTCACCATCTCAAGGATGCTATGAAGTCGTTTGAAGTTGCTGAGAGCTCTTTCAGGAGTTCAGCATTTTAAAGGAGGTTGGCGTGGATAATTAAAGGAGAGGGCAATGAAGCGAACCCTACCTATATCACAGCGGTCAGGGCTGAGTCAGAGAGACGGCGCCATAATGAGTTTGTGCCCACAGAGGCAATGAGCCTAAAGAAAGGGGAGGAGAGGAGGAGGAGGAGGGACGGAGGAGAGGAGAGGAGGGGAGGATGGCGACCAAGGGAAAGTTTGAATCCTGTGCTTAAGTTCTGAAGCTTTTAATCATTTTTGTGTAAGGGTTGTAGGGTATAGGGTGTTATATTTTGCAGGATTTTGATCATCATCAGATCAAAACCTCATAGCTGTTCTTTCATGTGATAAAAAAGTGACAGAGAACAGAAATGGTACAACATTATGTAAGGAACGAATACAGTCTTGTTAAATTACTTTTTTTCTTCTTGAAATGGTTTGGGTACAATTTATTCCAATGCATTTTCAGTATTCCAACATATAAAGGGAATATGATGCAATCAATTTTCAATTAATGGTTTTTAAGGGCACCTCAAGCCTGACTATCTTAAAAATAAGGGTGCTAGAGTATCTTGTTTTGTGTGATCCCATAACTGTTCTTCGAGGAACCTTTCAATGGATGGTTTAATAAACTATTTTTGTAAATTAGATGTATGAGTGTGAAGAACCTTTTATGGGTTTGAGAATCACATACAGCAAATATTCCTGGAAGAATGTTTACATTGGTGAAGAACCTTGACATAATGGGTAGGGTCCTCATGTTCACATATCAGATCTCTCTCATGTTTACAAGAAAAATTCTACAGCATCACTTAAAGATGTGGCATCTTTTTTTTAAGAGTGTGGAGTGCTTGTGATGCTAAACCCACCTTTCTTAAAGATATTTCAGACTAAAGGCTCATGCCTAACCACACTGCACACACTAAAGATTGCCTGTCTTTGATAATGGTTTTAAAACAAAAAAATGAGATTAAAATCTTTTTTTGTAATGCACCAGCCAAACAAATAATTTTCTGCAGCTGACAAGGTCTCAGCGTTTGTATCTTCTTCAAGGCTGTCGGAGGAGCATCCCAGGTGGCTCCTCCTGAAGCTGCTTGAGAGAATGCCAGAGTTTGAGGGAATATGCAAAGCTGCAGAACTAGGTTGAAGAATCCAAATTAGAAAATAGTTTTGAACTGTATAATGCTATGTATTCACTCATGAAAAATGAAGTGGTCCTTGGCTTGGTTGTACAATCCTAGGAAAATGCCTTTATTGGTATATTTCCTTTATGTTATTTTAAACTAAAAACATTTATAAAAAATTAGTGGACAACCTTTGGATCTTTATGGGACCAGAAGTACCTGTTCTATGGCCCTTTTTGGCTTTATTTGTAATATTCCTCCCATGCTACCCTTAGTCTTAGTTTGTTCCAGCTATGGGTTTTGACTGTATGTTTTCCTCCACCTTTTTGTTTCTCTCTGGTCTAGTTTTCCTACCATCTGCCTTTCTTCTCTGAACTCTTGTTGTGTACTTCACCTGATCTAAATCTGTTACTTTTTAAATTTATCCCAGTTGTTCCTTTTTGCTGGAAGAGTACACATACCGTTTGTTCACCTTGTTTTATTGCAAGTTATTGCGTGCAGTTCTGCAGTATTTGCGGTTTCTTCCAATTTGTTGCTGCTGGTTTGTATTAGCTATTGCGGTTTCCTGGTTAATATTTTTTTAAACATTGAGTATTGTTTTATTCAGCCTTTATATTTAGTTTTTTTCCCCCCATTTTCTTTAAGATCTATCGACACTTCTAGACTCCATCACCTCAGTGGTGTCTTGAATGAAAACCCACCTGTGTTCTGCGTCCACGTCTCAACCATTACACCATTATTTTTAAGAGTGCTTTTATTGTAAGAAGTATGCCATTCAAAATGGCCAGCAAGTCAAAACCAGGTATCCCACCAGTCACGCACACTGGAGTGTCAGGGCAAGGCCAGAATTAGAGCAGCAGGGAAACATTTGTGCAAACCACAGTAATGACTACTTTCGTCGCAATAAAATGGCAGGCTTGCATCCTTTATCCCAGTTTGGTGATGCTGTGAGATGTTGTTTGGCAGATTTGCCAGTGTTACTGTGAATTAACACCCACTGTGGTACACTGGGCTCAGCGGTGCACTGTGCAGTCCAAAATGTCTTGGTGTTGGTGTGCACTGATCAACCACAATATCAAAACTGCTGACAGGTGGAGTGAATAACATTGATTATTTCCTTACAACCCCCACCTATCAGGAGGTGGGATATATTAGACAGCAAGTGAATAGTCACTTCTTGAAGTTGATACATTGGAAGCAGGAAAAATGAGCAAGTTTGAGGATCTGAATAACCTGTGGTGGTTAGATTGGGACAGAGCATCTTCAAAATGGCAAGTTTTTTAAACTGTTCCCAGAATGCAGTGGTCAGTACATACCAAAAGAGGTCCAAGGAAAGACAACTGGCAAAAGGGCAACAGGGCCATCCCTATAGTAGCTCCTCTCACAGAAGAGCCACTGCAGTACAAATTGCTAAGGTTACGCTGGCTATGACAGAAAGGTATCAGAACACACAGCACATGGATGTTTGCAAGTATTGGGCTGTGTAGCTATAGACCTGTCAGAGTGCCCATGCTGGCCACCCCTGAGAGCACCTACAATGGGCACGTGAGCCTCAGATCTGGACCATGTGGCAATGGAACGATGTTGCCTGGTATGAATGTGTGTGTGTGTGAGTGTGTGTGTGTGTGTGTGTGTGTGTGACATATCTGAGGAAGAGATGCACCAGGACGCACCAGGATACCAGTGGAGGCAGTGTGGTGATCTGGGCAATGTTCTGCTGGGAAACTTTTGGTCCATACGTTCGTGTGGGTGTTACTTTGACACATATCAACTACCAAAACATTGTTACAGCCCAAAGTAAACCCCTCATGAAAGTGAAGTGGGAAAAATCTTTTTGTTGTTTTGTGATTTCACAAAAACCAATGTATTAGTTCAGCCACTGTTCAGCCTATAACAGTGTAGGTTGGAAAATGGTCATGCAAAAATGATTTATGACTGTTTTGGTACATAAACCTGTGCAAGAATCATAAGTGAATGAAACATTAAGTCATAAGTGGAAAAAAAAAAAAAATTAGATGTCTTTTCGAGCCAAGAACCCCTGAGAAACCTTTATCCTTAAGAGTGCGTCTGGTACTCGACGAACAGGCTCCTATAATAACTACTGTACTAGAAGAGGATGCACACAGCCCCAAGTCAATAAACTGCAGTATTTGTATTGCGGGTCCCTTTCCCCAGCACCTCGAAGCCAAAGACAAATGCAGCAAAATGGTGAACAAACACAACAAGCCGTGTTTCCGCTAACTCTTTTTAATTGCCCCAACTCTTGCTCCCTATATTTTTGGCTTTCGTAACGAGCCGGCGTATAAACACGAGCGCGGAAATGAGCGTAATTGCCATCTCAATTCCTCCCCAGTCATTTCGGAAAGGTCAGGCTGAAGGAGGCTTTTAATTGGAGCACTCCATTAAACCGTGTGCCGTTTCGCGTCTCAAGACATCAGGTGAACGCCACATAAAAGGAGACAAACGGATGGGGGGGGGGTACATGGGGCTGCTGGCGGGGGGGTGGGACAGATTGCTGTAAAAGGTGTTTGTTTTGCCCATTGTAAAATTATGCAGCCATATTTTACAATGTTTCAGCGGTCTGCCCAGGGGAAACGTGACACGGGCGGTGAAAAACACCTGCAGAAAGAAAGCGATTGAACACAGCACTTATTACTTTAACTTATTACTTGTTACTTTTGTTCTCATCTACAATAATGGACAAATGAGTGTTCTTTAATAATGACTGCATAATTAAAATGTCTACATACTTTTTTTTTTGATTAGACCTCTCCAGAACTCTCAGGGTCCTCCCACAGGGCCAGGTGTGTGTGTACGTGAGGAGGCAGAGTGTAAACTCTGCCTTGATCTCGGGCTCAAGTGATTGTGATGCACTTGAAATGACCATAAAATTTAATACAGTGTGGGTAATTGCACAAGCAGCGCACAGAGCCTCATTCAAACTGTGTGGAACAGGATGGAAAGAGTGCAGTGAAATACTGGAGCCGTCGACGAGCTTGGGATGCAGTCAGAGGAGATGAAAGCGTAGTGATGGAAAGATTGTGTTAAAAAAATGATTTCTTCCCCATCAATATATTCGACAGTTCGAAACTCTGAGTTTGAGAAACAATAGCACAGACTACGAGAACATATTGTGACTACATCAAAGCACTTTGTCGAGCACTTGGCCTAGAGAGCTGAAATAATGTTATTCAGTTGGTGAATATTCTTTCAGAACAAACTAGGTCTTTGAGTCCATTTAGCCACTGCAACTGCTGACATGTATTGTGTATACGTGCACTCGAACCTCGAGCGAGTCCTTAGATAGTCAGCGTGGTCTGGTGTATGAGTTCACTGCTGAGAATAACAGCGTTCTTTATTCCCCTTCCATTTAACTAAACTCCATTCAAGTTTCAAGAGCAAGCAGCCGTCATGTTCCAGAAAGCTTTAAAAGGGTCACTGGAGGCAGCAACCTGTTAACTTACAACACACAAGCTGGAACACCTGTCCATTGGCTTCTAAAGTCAACAGGTTTTCTGCTCTTTTACAGGGAACTTGTCTGTGGAGACTGACCCTATACAACAAACTTGTATCTAAAAAGATTTTTCTCTTACCACTCATTCAATGTACTTGTTTTTGCACAATCCCATTGAAGAACCACTTCTGGTTTCCTAAAGCATAGGTTCTCAAGTCTAGTGCTGGAGTCAAGTCTAGCGCTGGAGCCACCCTGCTTGTCTAACAAACACACTTCAACCCAGGAAAGGCTGGTTGTTTGGATTGGGTGTGTTGGGAGCAGGGAAAACACTAAAGTATCCAAAACCGAAGGCTGCAGGACTAGTTTTGGAAAACACTTAAAGGACCTTTCATTGGATGTTTTTTTGGATAAATGTTGGATAAATAAGACTTGTGCGTTTAAAGAGCCTCCGCATATTGTAACGATTCTAGAAAGAGTTAAATTGGTAAAGTACCATTACATCTTACTAAGGTTCTTTGAACCTTAAAGAGGTTCTTCACTAATCTTTTCAAACATTTGGCAAAGGAGTTCCACACACTTAAAACAAGGATGGCAAAGAGGGTTGTTTCTGTGATGCTGTAAAACCATATTAGTTCTGTAATAAATGAGATTTTTGAGAGTGAAGAACCTTAACCTTTTATTAAGGGCATTCACACAATGTAACATTTTCCTAGTTTGATGGTTCTTCTGAAGTTTTGTTCATTTTTAGCACGCAGTGTGTCTTACTAAACCACATAGACAAGTTTACTCCATCTTATTGAACACATGGATGCAGTTTGAAGGGGCTGAGACAAACTTCATGATGTATATGAGCTATTTTGATGACTGTTGACTTTGTTAGCGTTATTAGGCTCACAGCTGCATTTCTAAACTAAGAATGGGCTTGCTGATTGACTACATCTGGGCTAAGTGGAAAAATGTGCAAACATTTGAACAGTTGGAGTATTTGTATGCTCGGATAATCGTGCCATTTTTTTCCATCTCTCTCTGTTTGATTTCTTGTGGGTTTCTTTATGGCACATTTTTAGGTTGTATCTGTCTTTGGCCACTCGTGCGTCACAGCTCTAAACTAAGACTCTACATTCCATCATATCAAGCTTTTTGTGTGAGTTGTACTTTTTTTTTACATGCCTTTCCCGCCTCCAGCCTTTGAGCAGTCTAATAACTCTGTGGGCAGGACACTGAGACAGGCTGTGGATGTGTCTACTGGTCGTACCCGTCGTACTTATTTCACCCAATTCTGTAAAGCTGTGGGAGACATATTGAGCCAGGAGAGCCAGAAGTGTGTTCTTTTTGGTCAGTCATGGCTGCAAAAAATGCACATTTATCACTGAATGTACTCTTATTGGCATGGAAGCAAGTTAAAAAGCTGATTTTGATTTAGAGAATAAATATCTGCTCTGAATATCGACCTGGCCCATTCAGCACTTACTTACAGCAGGTTACTTACTGTTATTAGTGTGACAGCATCAGCAATCACACTGTTGTTTTTCGTAAGTTTTTTTTTATTATTATTGTTAATTGTATTATTCATTCCACCTGTTTTTGGAGCCGCTTCTCCTCTTAAAGCGTTTAAACATATGAGCATGGTTCCGATGCCATGGCGTAGTGGGTAGGGCGCCAGCCACTAGTCGACTGGAATTTGAGGCCTTTTTTGTTTAAATACAAACTTTTTTTTGCAGATAAAACACTGGTTTTATAGCAATATAGCAACCATGCAAACACACTTTGCATTTTCTCACGGAGATGCATCTTCTAGTTTTGCATGTGTTTTACACATAAAATCTACTCACTGTCAAGACGCCGTGAACACGTCTCTTATTTGAGGAGCTTTAATTCAGTTCATTTGATTTGTATGATGCATGGAAGCTGAAAGCTGCCCAAAGAGAATATGAAAATGTGATTGTTTAACGTTCCACTCAAAGAAACATAGCTCATCCTCGCGTGCGCACACTCATGCCGTAGAGGAGGAAGTGTGAAGAGCCTGAGTGTGTGCAGCAGCAGCAGCAGCGGGGGGAATATGGGTTATGATTTCTGGAATCTTCAGTTGCCTCGGGGCAGAAGCAGATTAGCGGCTGACTAAAACTGGATCATGCAGAGAGAGACGGGAACCGTGACAAAGCCTGAAAATGGAAGAACGTGTCGCCTCCGTCACTCGGCTGTCCTCTCCGTGACCCCTCCGCCTCTAACCAGCGAGCAGAGAGCAAAGGAGAGCAGACAGCCATCGTATTCCAGAAAGCATTACAGGGGTCAGCGGAGGATGCCCTTTTGTGCTGGACTGAGACCTGCTTCCCTGTTCCATCCTTACACTCTTTAACCCCATAAACTCTAAGGATTCAGGCGTTGACTCACATATCAATGCCTCTTGTAACTCTTATAACTTTATAACTTCATAGAAGTTGCTGTGTAAACTTAGAAGAGGCACCGAATAATAAGCCCTGAGTCATTTGGTACCATGCCGCCCCGAAAGACAGAATAAAAAAATATTTTATTGATTATCGGTGTCTGAAAGATCTTTTATATGATACATCAAATATTTAGCCCATAAACTAGCAAAAATGAGTAAAACATTTTTTAGTTGTGTCTATACCAGTATGTGAAAATATTGTTTCACACGAAACTGGTCTGTGGCGCAAAAAAGGCTGGGGGCCACTGGCGTAATCTTTACCTGCTGTGTTTGTTTCATTGATCTGATAACACAAACAATAAAAAGAAAAAAGAAAACAACACACTTGTATGATGGTGTGTTCCAGTCAACTGCATTTTTGCCATCTGTTACAAAGTACAGGTGTCTGGGGTCACTGACTTAACATGCAGCAGATAGAAAATAGATTGAAAACCTTTAAGAAGTCAAATGACTGAAACTTCTTTAAATGCTCAAACATTCAGCCGCATTTTATGCAGGAGATGTGAGCCGTTTGTCATTGGAATTAAATAGAGGTCAGCATGGGACTAACGCACTTCCAATAGGGCAGTTTTTTCCAACTACTTTATTACACCCACCTCAGTAAGAGGCTGTTAATGAGCTAATTAATTGGATCAGGTGTTTTGGGAGTGATAGGAAAACCCTAAAATATGCAGGGCAGTGGGCCTCCCAGACCAGGCCTGGGAAACACTGTATTAGAATAAATTATATATATAAAGTAAGCCAGAAGGAAACCCTCCGGGCCTTCTTGGCCTTTATAAAGGGTCTTGTGATATCTGAGGTTGAAAAATATATACATTTTACTTCATTTTATTCAAACTCTCCAAGTTCTACGGTGCTACTTTTACATCCTTCTTATGTAACAAAAGAACTGATCATGTATTGATTTTCATTGGGTGGGCCTCATTCACTATAGGTCTTCTGGAAGTCCTAGATATGTTACGGACAAGTGGCAGAAACAGAAACAGTGGCGGCTCCATGCCAGGACTCTCTGCTGAATGCGTTTCTAAAGATTGTTACAAGCTTCAGGTAAAACATGAAATGTCTTTTAAAAGCTTCAGATGTCCGTGTTTAGTGCAAAATCGGCTTAAAATGTTCATGTGTAATTCCCTTAGCTTGGTGTTAAAATGCTACTAGAGTCCCGTAGGTGTGTTATCAGAAATGAGCGTATCCCAATTTCACATTTGTAAATATTCATGATAACATTATTAACATAGATAGATATTTTGGGAATAAAGCACACATTTTTTACCCACTTTCTGAGTTCCGCAATTATTTCAGCTGTCAACACTCTTTGGGCCAAATTGATGTTTAATGTGTCTTATTTGTAAACTCATACCAAGGATGACAATTGAATGAAAATGAAGTAAAACACCTTAAATATCAGCAAATAAGTGCAAATAAACCTTTGCAGGTTTTTTATATTTAACAGTGAAAAAAAAAAACCTAATTTTTCATATCAAAATGTGAAAAAAGAAAAGTGTTTCCATAATTGTTAGGGTTGTTGTACTGGATCTTAGACTGCTTGCAAAATTCAGCTTCTGTGTGGAGTTGTATGATGAGTTGGCAATGCCATAGGCAGCCAGGCGAAGTGGAATATGCGCTGATAGGTACGGTGGGAATCGATTAAATGTCCACTTTCGATAACCCGTGTGTGGATTTATTCCGTCATTGGGCTGGACTCTTGAATTGAGAAGCATTGGAGTAATTATTGTGTGCATTCAGCTCTGGGTTGGTGTGAGAGGTGGCGTAAAATATGGGCTGTGTTGCAAATTCAAGCAATCACTCTATACAGTGGTCTTTCATTCCTTTGAGGTCATTATGTTTTGGATTATTCTATTCGGTGAGATAAGGTCACCTTGGTAACTTTGCTTCCTGGCACTGTGTTCCTCTATGATGGTTCCAGATATAGACAGAATAGAATAAATATATGGTGCTATAGCGAGACTGATTAATCAATTTGTGACCAATTTATTCAGCTACAAGTGATTAGAAGAAAAGAAAAATGCTAAAAGAAGAAAGAGAAGAAGAAAACCTGGGCTACATTTGTTATTGTGCAATGGAATATTTTCCTTCCTCTTCAGCTTCATAGCCCAGGCTGTGAGGATTATAAACCCTCTTGCCCCCTCCCGCTGAACCATTAATCCTCTATAGAACCAGACACACACTTTTCTTTGATCCTGGTAAATTAGGAATAAAGTAATAAAAGGATCTGGCTCATCAGTGCACCAAATGTACCAAGGGTTGATTTTTTTCATCCTAATTATGGTCTCCTACACTGACCCCTCTTTGGACCTCAAGTTGAGCTCCAGTGAACAATTACAAAATGCAAATTCAAAACTTTAAATCAACTCTAGACCTTTTGTCTACTTAATTTGTCATGAAACAGTGAGGGAACAGCCAAACATGGCCATGAAACTGCTTAACAGTCACATATCCCATTACTTTTAAGTCCAACATTTGTAAATAATTGAAAAATAAAAGTTGTTTTTTTTCTCTCCTTCTCTGGTTGTCATTGTGAGGTTTTGTATCCAGCGGTCAAAGTACATCAGTTACTGAATAACAAGTCTTAAGATAAATGACTATATTAGAAGAAGGCTTGCAACTAATAACTGAATAAAAAGCCACAAAATGAATGAGAGGAAGTGTTAAAACAGGGGTTTTGTAAAAGTTCAAAAGACCTGCTTTAAAACAATCCTGAATGTCTCTGATCTGATTTTCCTTATCAGGCTCCCATAGAGGCTTGGATTCCCTTCTTGGAAGCAGCAGCTGGAGGTGAGCTCCACCGGGCCGCTACAGATCAACGCTTGGCACTCTTCCCGAAAATCTACTTTTCCTCACTTTCCCCACCACCCAAGCGTGACCTTGCCTACATTTTCCCGAGGTGAAAAAACTCGACGCCAGTCCTACGCCGTGCTTTCCTCCTTATCTCCCTCCGTCATTTCTAGCACCCATAGTGCTTTGCAGCGGCTTCCTGCGGGCCCGTATCTAATATTTTCTGAAGGACGTCAAGAGCTTTCAATACTCCCCCTCACCTGCCTTCTTCTTCTCCAAATCCGATAGCAAAATCCACGCGCTGCAGCCACCCCCGGCGCTCCGGATCAATACTGTCAACGGGAGCCCGCGTGTGTGTGCTTAGACACTATTATTGATGTGCATTTCCAGCTTAAGCACCGGAGGAAATCGGGGCAGCAGGGGGGCCCCGCGTTTGACGTGCCCCGGGACTGAGGGGTTTTCGCCTGAACCCCTCAACTGTGGGGGCGGGGTGATTGAATCCTGTACCAACCCTCTCTGCGACGCTGATTAAACACTGGAGGTCACGCTGAGGGGTTTACTTTCTTGCCTGCTGGGTCCTGAGGCACCTGCCAAAGCTGCCTTTAGGCCTTCATGATCTGCTAAAGCTTCTGGTCAGGTGTAAACAGGGAGGGTCAAGTGCATGAAAATTGCTTAAAGGGGAGTAGGAGCCGGTTAATATGAAATTTCTTCACAAGTGGACACTATGAAAGAGCCACCAGCCCAGTTTCTGAAGATCTACAACCCTGGAGGACTTAGTTCCAACTGAAATGTAGCCCAGATGACTTTAATATACTGTATAAATGCTCCAAGACGCAAGAGGTCACTTTTCTTGCATGATGCATCCAAGTGTGTTTCCTATGCACTTTGGTGCGGGTGGGGGGGGGGTTGGTCACCCTGAAATGAGGGACACACACCCCAGAGGTTTGCTTGACTTTAGCCAGACAAAAGCTCAGACAAAACACAGAGTTTTGGGCCCAGTTTTTCTCATGCAACACTGGGCTTGGCTTGTTTTCTAATTAGTGATTTTTTCTTTCTCTACTTTCTTTCTCTCTCATTACGTTAGCTGTGTTCACCGTAGATTGGAACAGTCTAAGAAGTGGGTGAATATACCCCTCACTGAAAATGTGGATGATGAAAGGAACAGCTGGTGGAAATGTCTGAGCAGGTTTCCCTTACTGGTTTGTCCAAAGTGTGTTTCAACGAGTTGCAGTAACAGTGAGAGGAACTAAAAAAGATGAGGGGTGCTGTTCTTCATCACTGTATACTGATATTAAACACTGTTAGTGTATTATAGATGTATAAAATGCTGGTTTATTTTAGCAGGACAGTTTTAGTCACTAGATCAGGAGCTTAGTGCAAAATCATGCACAGTTTTCTTATTGGGTGCTACATTATTTCATTATTTCATTATCTTGTTAGTATTATGTGTCTTACCATGTGAAATTTTACAACTTATGTCAATATTACTTATAAACTACTGATCTCTATTGCATGCTATAACATACATATTGTGTTGCTAGCAAATCTGTAACATTTATGTATATAGCATAGTGTATTTCATATTGAGTTTTTATTGAGTTTTTCATGTTGATTTATTTATTGGATTTATTTAGACTTTTTATGTTATATTGTACTTGACTCTGCGTCTCTGTGCAGTCGTAACATAAGCAATTTCTTCCAGGATCAATAGAGTTTCCTGATTCCGCTTCTATGTACAGCTCTGTAAAAGCATGTCTGCAATAAGCTGTCCCAGTCAGTGGCAGCACGTTAAGGCTGGAACTTTAATTTCATACCTATGCAGACATCTTCCCCTAACAAAATAACTTCAGAGGTAACATTTGATGAGCAGGTGTCTACAAACTTATGTAGGATTTGTTTCCTGGACAGGGCTTGAGCCTGTTCCTGGACTACACAGTGGTGTGGATGGAGATTTTCTAGTAAAAGGAGAAAGGCTTATTCCCTGTTCAGGAAATCAACCTATGGTGGAGTTTAACTAGTGTTTGAAAACTCAGTTTTCAGTTATTCCAACTGATTCAGAGACTGAAAAAAGTAAGTGTGCTTTGGTGCAGGCCTACATCATCTTTACAGCCTTTCATTAATGGTTTCCATTTTCAGTGGATCACTATTATTATCGGCTTGCAGTTTTTAAACCAGCCAGTTCCTCTCTGATAACACTGTTCAGTAATTTGGAAAGAGCTGTAGGAGGAGAGGTGGAGATGTAGAGGTGAATTTTTTATTTTTTCCCCCGTACAGTTTGTCCTGAAATCCCACGCGCTTTCTAAAGCCCACCCACATGCCATGCTCTCAACATGAGACAAGAATCTCAACTACGTACACACGTACATGAAATACCCCCTACATGAACCCAGAAGCTGCATGTGGGAGAGTTTGATGATGTGTGTGTGTGTGTGTGTGTGTGTGTGTGTGTGTGTGTGTGTGTGTGGGTGTGTGTGTGTGTGTGTGTGTGTGTTCTGAAGTACTCATGTTTCTCTCGACAAGGCTTATTTTTGTCTTTCTGTTTGCGCCTTCTATATTTTGACAGAGTTCGAATCTCGGGTCAGGCCAGAAAAAAAAAGAAAAAGAGGTTCAAAAAACTTTTTGATCGTGCTGTTGGTTCTACAACTTGGCTGCTGCGTCTATGTGAGTGTGTATGGTGTGTGTTTTTGAGTGTGTGTGTGTGTGGCAGCGAGCGTTCTTTTGCCGTTCTTGACAGTACTGAACGTACAAATCCTTTAAAAGATCTTACCCTCTGTCAGTCTGTTTCACAATAATGTCTTTACACTGTCACGACATTTTATGCACTTCTCTTCCCGCTCGATATAAGGGATGACTTTGAAACTTTTCTCCAAAGTTTGATGTCATTTTTTTTTAAAGACTCCAAAAACTCTGATGTGATACAACTGATCTGGCCACATAGGAGGAGGAACGTTCTAGTTCAGGGTCTTTAATGGCCAGTGCTGTAGTTTCCCTGCTTACACACACCTGTATCATCTGATAATCGCTAGCTTGAGTGGATGAGTTTGAGTGGGGAAATGATCAAACTGTGCTAGATGTACGCCATCCAGCCCCAGAGTTGAACACCCTTGTTCTAGATGTGTGGAGGGAGGAATAAATGTAAAATTAATGATAAAATAAGCGCTAAAATTACCAACGGGGCTGCCAAATTTTCATTTTCAATCAAGTGCTCAGATTATACACAGCAATTATACACAGATCTGGTGCACGTGTGTCCAAATTCACAAAGATTCATTACAGCCTCATTTTTATCGGTGTAATCATCACTGGCACTGATGCTTGCAGCTGCAGTGGAAACCACTTCTGCAGCTGATGGAGCATTACCAGCATGTTCAGGGAAATATTCTTCAAAATTCTTTAAATACATTAATGCCCATAAAAATTAAAAAGTAAGTAACTAAAGTGATCATTTTTGTCATACATGAGCACACTGCTGCGTGAAACTCTTTCTCTGCATTTAACTCATTCACCAAGTGAAACAGTGGACAGCCAGGAACACTGTGTGGGGACAGTATCTAGCTTGAGGGTACTTCAGAGTCTTGGGATTTAACCTGAAACTTGAAATTTGGTATGCTTTGGTAAGGAATTTCCTCTGGGATCAATTGGCTACATTTGCTCACATCTCCTAGTTTCATTTGGCTTGCTCAATAAAATGGCCACCTGATCTTGTGACATTCTTTGGATTCTTTTGCGAAATGTCATCCACTTTTGTGAAATTTCATCAATATCTGAAGAGCTGCTTAAGCTAAAATTGTGAAATTTGGTATGCTTACACTTGGCTATATTTGCTCACATCAGCAGTTCCATTTGACTCGCTCAACACAAAGGGTACCAACCAGTGTTGCTTTCGTCAACGAAAATTATGAGTAAATGTCATCGTCAACGAACATTTATCACGTGACAAAAACGAGACGAGACGCAACGTAAATGCTGGACATGTGACGATAACCATAACAAATTATATAATGTAATATTGTTGAATAAGAACGAGACTAAATGTGGTTTCCAAAATAAAAACTATGCTAAAATGTCTCTTCATTTTCGTTGACTAAAAGGAGACGAGACATTATTTCCGGAACGATAGGGAGAGGGAAAAAAAGTATTGGGACGCTCAACTGTAGAGTTGAACAGCATTACGTCCCAATACTTTTGTCCATTGAGAGGCACGGTGAATTAAATCTATCTAGAGTGGCCAAAAGTATTGGGCCATTAAAGTGCCAGGGAGAGAGTAATGACACACACACACACACGGTATCTCACACACACATCATTTTGATAAGCAGCCTTTCCCATATCCATACAAAATAAAGCTGTTCCTATATTGTTCTGATTTGGTTGTGTAGGCTATATTTGTTCAGGACTAAAAAGGGGAAGACTTTTCCAGATTTACAAATGTGGGTTTTATGGCAATAGACAGACACATTTTCATTTTATTTGCACTTTTTAGTGATGTGATGTTATTTTATTTATTTATTTTATTTAAATTTATGTGTGTTTACTTCTAACATGTTTGGTTGGCAAAATAAATGTCGTAAATTCAAATCAGAGTGTCTTCCGTGTCTGGAATGGATCTACAGTATTCTTGAGTCTATAAGGTAACAATAATATAATAATAAGATAACCTTGTTTAAATTGTGTAATAGGTTTGGCTAAAAGAAAATTTAGATTTTGTCTATTCTGCTAGGTACTTATACTATATAGACTGGGTTAAATAGAATTGCACTACTAACAAAGAGACTAAAATACAACTTTCATTGACTAAAACTAGACGAAAGTAGTCGTGGATAATTCTGACTAAAATAAGACTAAAATGCTCAGACTTTTAGTCGCCTGAAACTTGACTAGACTAAAAAGAGTTTGGACATGACTAAGACTAATAAAAACTAAAATGACAGCTTGACGCAAAGACTAGACTAAAACTAAAATTAAGGCCAGCTGCCAGAAACAACACTAGTACCAAGACCTGCCTGCTATAAGATGTCACTACAACATTTTGCCTCTATTCTTCTAACATGGTTTGGTTTATCTTCAAAACTCACAATGTGGCATGTCAAGTTATCATTATTAGCATTCATACTTTTAGTTAACCAGTATTATAAAGTTTACACTGAACAGTAGAATTATACAGGACTTATTGTGTTAATATTGGCATTCCTGCTGAACAGCAGTGAGGTTACTCTGAGTGAAATTAAATCTGCGTACTCAGATGATTTGTTTGATAATTCCATTCACTTCTTAATTTCATGAATGAATCCACAAAGGTTTAACTGTCAATCTGTCAATTAGAATAATAGCTAAATTGCAGCTATGCCCACTTAGCTTGAAGAGTTCGTTCTGCTTCATTTGTTTGAATTTGTTTGATTCCTTGTGCACACAGTGTTCACAGTGGAAAAAAAGAGACCAATAGGAGATCATTTTTTCTAGTTGTTGCTTTTGTAATTTGTAGGAGTGTGTCTGTGTAAAATCTGCATGTGACTGTTGTTTTATACACTATTGACCACACATGATCCAAAATTCCAAACCAAAAAATGTTTGGAAAAAATGTAAAAATAATACATCTAAATAATTTATTATACTTCGGAAATGTTAAACTACACGGCACTCTTACATTATTTTACAACTGCAACCATTAAAATAATGATGTTAAGAGCAGAGTGTGTGTGTGTGACTCTGTTTCTTCCATCAGAAACTGAATCAGGAGTGAAAAGCTGCTGGAATACAGACCATAGAAAAACTGCTCTACACACACTACTGCACTCACAACACATATGGAGGCGTTTCTTATTTTTTACACACACACACTGTAATAGTTCAGAAAAGAATAGCAACATGTGCATTTTACACACACACACACACACACACACACACACACACACACATACACAATGAACATAAAAAAGGGGAAAGTGGTCTCTTATTTTTTTCCATGGCTGTAGTTTAGGGGTTAACACCCACAGTGTCTGGGGGTTGAACTGATGAACTATTTGCTGAACTGACAAACCATTTTTTACAGTGTACCTTAGTTGGTTTTCTAATACTGTGCTTTTGGACTTTATTTGATTCTTGATTATTTACTACAATAATGTTCATTTTGCAAAATATAATATGTTTATAGGTGCTGTAAAAAAAGGGTTTGTCAGTACTTTTGTCCATTTTTAATGAGAGTCCAAGATGGCACCAGAGAAGGCAGCCTCAGGACAGCCCTTTCTAGTACTTTCCTTGTTTTTGTTTATTTTCTATGTATTTAATTGCTCACACTTGATTACCTTCACCAGATAAGAACTGCTAAAAATTGGGTTTACTCCAATTAATTTTTTAGTAGTTTTCACAAACCCATAAAATGTTTTGGAGGTCGTAATTGGAGGAACAGCCGCTCTCGGGGATACCCTGAGGAGATGCAGACAGGGACGCACAGCGGCATTAATGTGAAGCTCCAACAGCATGGAGCTCTTTGTCCAACAGAGTGAAAGAGCTGCTTCTCTTCAATGGGACAAACAAGGAGTTTACATGCTCTGCTGGCCTTTTTTTTCCTGTGAAACCTGGCTCTGTGAATATATTCCTGACAGTGGATTACATTTGCTGGGCTTCCATCTTCAACAGAGCTATCAGAGAAAGTGAAAGGCGGCAGAATTCATAGGTGGCAGAATACATCACAGAATGCTGGTTTACAGATGTCACAGTGTGAAGTAATTACTGTAGCCTGACTTTGGAGACATTGCTCATAAACCTCAAGCCATTTTATTCACCACTTGCGAGAAAGATGCCCCGTAAACCTTGGTTGACCGGCTTGGAACAAACACATACGGACTCGCTCTTTATAATTCATGGGTACTTTAACAGAGCAAAATTAAACTACAGCATATTAATTGTTCCACCAGGGATAATGCCACATTTGAACTCTGCTACACAATTCTTAAAAATGCATATCGCTCTCTTTCCCAGACAGCTTTAGGACACTCTGATTATCTACATCTTATTACGAACTACAAGCAGAAATGAAAATTTGCAAAGTGTGTCGTCAAAATAGTGAAGAAATGGACCAGTGATGCTAAGCAGAAACCACACGACTGTTTTGACTGCACCTGTTGGAGGGTTTCTGAAGCAGCAGCTGACAACCTGGACAAACTGACTGATACTGTCACATCGGTTTTTGTGAAGACATGTGTTTGCCACGAGCATCTGCACATACTACAGGCACAAGCCAGGGTTCACTGCCAGACTGACACAGCTTCATCAGACCAAGGCAGATGTCTGCAGAAGTGGAAATAGAGCTCAAAGGTTCACTGGCAAACAAGATCAGATTGGCTGAAAGAAGCTATACTGAAAAGCGGAAAAACAAGTTTGCAGCCAACGACCCTGCATCGTTTTGGAGAGGCCTAAATGTCGTCTACTGCAGGTTTGAGAGGAACAAATTCACAGTCATCACCCACTTCGGCTCAACAATAATGACCCCCATCACACCTCTGGCAACCCCCTTACCCTCCCCCCGATACTTAGGCTAAATTCCAGCTATGCGAAAATGATGTGAGCCTCTTCTTTCAGAGACAGAATACTAGAAAAGAAGAGAATGCAGCCAGATAGTCCTTTGTATGACTAGAATTGGTTTGTCACAGGAAACACAGTGTATCCCCTGCAGTTTGCCTTCCGGACAAATTGATCAATGGATGAGACAACCAACACGGGACTGCACTGCATCCTGCAACATCTTGACTTCACAGGAACATATGCAAGGATCCTGTCTGCGGACTTCGGCTTGGTGTTTAACACCAGGTGAGGCTGGGGGAAGTCACTTCTGATATATGGACAATCAGCAGTGTTTTTCCTCAGGAATGCGTCCTCTCCCCACTACTTTTCTCCATCTACACCAACCTCTGAACCTCCTGGCACCTGGCTGTAAAACTGAAGTTTGCAGATGACACTATGGTCATAGAATGGTGATGAATCTGTGCATGAATGGGAGGTTGAATGGCTGGAGCAAACACATATGGACTCTCTTCATAATCCATGTGTATTTTAACAGAACAAAATTAAACAGCCAGCATGGAGACAGTATATTAATTGTTCCACCAGGGATGATAACACACTGTTACACTATTCTTAAAGGTTCAAATCACTCTGTTCTCCGGACAGCTTTAGGATAATCTGATTATTTACATCTTATGTCGATCCACAGGCAGAAACTAAAATCTGCAAAGCTTGTGGTCAAAATAGTGAACATCCAAGGACCCAGCTTTGAAAGTCCTGAAATTTGCAGATGACACCACGGCCAGTGAACGAATGACAGACTCATTCTTTCGAATTCATGTGCTCTTTAACAAAAGTCAAATTAAACAGCCAGTTTTCAGTCTTTACAGCGCAAATGCGCACCTAATTTGTGACTTCATACTGCGTGCCCCACCCTGCCCCGCTCCTCTGAGACACAGACCACTGCAAGCTCTGACCCCCCCGCCCCAGAACCACGGCCAAGACACAGACCTTGCTTTGTGCACTGGGACACAGTCATGCTGGAATAGAAAAGGTTCTTCCCCAAACTGTGTCCACAAAGTTGGGAGCATGGTGTTGTCCAAAATGTCTTGGTCTGCTGAAGCATTAAGATTGTCCTTCACTGGAAGTAAGGGGCCTAGCCCAAACCCTGAAAAACTGATGAACCAGTTCTACTGTGTAGCCACTGAATCCATCCTGTCAACATCCATCATGGTCTGTTTTGGAGCAGCCACAAAACAGGATAAAACAGACTGAAACGAACAGTGAGGACAACTGAAAAAAAAAATCACCAATGCTCCCCTGTCCACCCTACGGGCAGGAAAAAAATCACTGCAAACTCCTTGCACCTTGAACACAAACTTTTACAACTCCTCCCCTCTGGCAGGCACTAAAGCACCCATACATCACACATTTTTCCATATGCATAATACTGTTGTTTGCACTTTGTATATCACTTGCTTTTTATATAAACTGTATTCTGTTTGTATATTGTGTATTATGTATTGTCTATTGTATCTTGTGCACTGTGTGTATTGTAATGAATGAGAGCCATTGGAGCAAAACAAGACTTAATTAAATGAAGCAAAACACAAAATAAAACAGGCAAACAATCATAACAATGAACACACATGTGGAACTTTAACTAGCTAAACACGGGTAAAGAGATGCAACTGAAGTGACATCCAAGACCAGACAAAGGCAATGAAATACAAAGGACCTACAATGAAAAGAGACCAGGAACACCTGAATATAGGCAGGGTTACAAACTACGAACACTAAAAACGAGGAAGAACTGGGACAAAGCAAAACAAAACCATGTGCTACACAGAACACAAGGAAAACATGAACAACAAGGAACAGAACAGGAACAACAGCACAGCAAGGCAAAACATTGTAATATTTTTGTGTTGTCTGTAATAAAGATGTACATTGTCTAGATGTTTTACCTGTAGTACTATAGACACCAATGGTGGGAACCAAATTACTTGTGTATTAAAAAATCTAATCTGATAACAGTATCATGAATCACAAAAACAAGTAAATAAGAGATGACTTAACAATTCAAGGCAAGTAATAATTTAGGAATGCCGCAGTGCTAACAGGTGACTGTTATCTTCCATTACTTAGTTAGACGTTACCTTCATATCTTCAGTGCAGAACTAGAGAAGCAGACTTCAGACTCCAGTGTCTTGGCTGATAACCACATTTGGGGTAATGGGCTAATTGCCAAAATTTCATTTAGTCAGTTGAATTAATTGTACTAAATTTAATTTCCTGCAATCTCTCCCACTTGCTTCTTAATTGGTTCGCTCACGGAGTCCTTGCACATTTACTCTGCTATATTTGTTTATTCTGTGCCACGAACACAGTGCCAATTAACTCTACTTTGATTTTGGTCTGTGCTGATGTGTGGTCTTTTTTTATTCATGTACCTGGTGTCTGAGAATAATGATGTAAAATCAGAAGTCTACCTAAACTAGAATAAACTGTGTATGATGACATGCATTAAAATGTAAAATGGAAAGCTGGTCTTAGTTTTGTGCCACTGGAAGTAAAAAACGATGAGAGTGAATGTGAATGAGGACCTCGTCCAAGCTGTTTTTATGAATAGGCCTCCCTCAGGTCCCTTAAGAGACCTGTATCTGTGCAGTCAGTTGATTTAAATGCTTTGTTTTATTCATGTATAATAAGAAGCTTCATTTCCTTCAGGCATGTAGAGTTAGCTTCATTTCCTGTCTGGCTGTAAACATTTCAGCAGGACCGACACGAGTGTGTTTCCCTCGTAGTCAGGAAAAGGGGGCAGCACACTCATCATGAACAGCCTGAGGAGAGAGAGAGAGAGAGAGAGAGAGAGAGAGAGAGAGAGAGAGAGAGAGAGAGAGAAAGAGAGAGAGAGAGAGAAAG
>JBBPCX010000088.1:25300552-25314504 GCA_037974365.1 Hydrocynus forskahlii | reverse complement strand
TATGTGTTGAAATTACCGACGTTAAGGTTTGTTTGTTTATGTAATAGGCTATAAATGTTATTTTGTTGGGAAGCATGAGGCCCAAAAAGATTTTCTTTCTGGGGGCCCAAAATTGCTAGCTACGCCCGTGACCAGACCCAAGGTTTTTCCATCAGAAATAAGAAACATTTAAGCTTCATGCATTCAAATGGTTCTTTGAGCTTACAGTTCTGTATAGTATAGAATTTGTAAGACTTCATGACACCTACAGAAACCTTTCAGGACAATGGATAAAAAATCTGTATATTTATGATTTTCATCTAATTTTTATACAAAATACAGTATATCATTTTATACTAAATACATTATTGTCATTCAGGCTCCTTTTGTTGATTTGATGCCATTTCATTTTGCTGATTTGATGTCATTTGTTTGACGCCTTTCTGAATAATCCTTTAAATGCTTAAATGGTTCTTACTGATAATGGAAAACCTTTATATAAAGGTTTTATGTACATATGATGTGGCCTAAACTTTGTCACAAGAACTCATTTAGCAATCAAATGCTTCCTAAGAGCATTGCTTTGCTCCAGTGACTCTAGGTCCTTGTTTTAGGGTGCACCTACCCGGTCCCAGATCAGTTCTGAGAGAAATTCTAGTCTGGTTTATGCATGGTGAAACATTTGTGCAACTTTATGTGCTTGAAAATTGCATAAAACATGTTTTCACTTGCATTGCATAATATAAACACTCTTAATAATGTAAAAACTCATTTGAAACTCAACTGCCAGAGTGACTTTGTGAGGCCTAATGAAACAGCCAATGAAAACAGGAATAGCACACCATGTGATCAGATCATGGAAATTGTTGACATGGAAAATCATTTTTAAGATGTAATATGTATGTAAATAGCACATTACATTTATTTGACATAGCCAGATGATGCAACATATGAAAACTACTAGCTAGCAGAACCGCGTCTGAAATGATTCGCAGCCTGAAGACTAGTTATGTGGAAGTTTCACCATGCAGTGCCAACCTTGTACACACGGCTGCTGATTTTTTTCTCCACTGTGCCAGACTTCGCCCACATCTGCATAACAGCAGGACTGAGTCGGCCCCCAAAACAGCCCACAGTGTCTTTGTGATTAAACGGGGGGCCCCCAGCTAAAGCCCCCTACATTAACAGAGTATTCAGCACGGCAATTACACCCAACTAACTCATCAGCCTCGGCCAAACAGATAAACACCGGCCAAAGAAATAATCCCCAAAGCATTGCATTTAATATTGATTTGGCTTTTAAAATTCAGCGGCCATATCTGGAGCAGTGATTAAGATTAATGACCAATGAAAAGGTAGAAGAGCGAGAGCGAGAAGGATGAATGAGGAGGATGATCCAGCCTAAATAAAGTTTATTTATCCCTCATTTCTTTCAGTGTCCGAGAGAGAGAGAGAGAGAAAGAGAGAGAAAAATTGTCTGCCTCAGCAGAAGGTGTCATCTCCTTTCTGAGCGAGAGCAGTGCGGTGTGACCTGAAATGTGTATTTGCGTGGCTTTTTGTGTGTGTGTGAGTGAGCGGCCTGCCAGAATTTTCTTTAAGCAAAGATAAAGCAAATATAAGTGAAGTGTGAAGTTTTGTTTATGATCATTTAAAAACGATCATTCCAGACTGCTTTAGAAACTTATTTGAAGGTTTATAAAAATTAAAATGACTATTTAGCCTCCTCCAGTGCCCACGCTCTGGGTCACCCGAATATTGAACCAATTTTGTTCTTGTCTTTTGATTGAATTATTCCTTCCACCTGTGCCTCTCGATATTTTAGCACACCAAACCGACCCATAAACGTCTGTTAACCATTTTGCTTATCTGTCAGTATGCCAGCTTAATCAAACTGTTTATTGTTTTTGATTTACACTCTCATAAACTTTGGCCAAACTTTTGTGTTCTGATCTTTGCTTCAGCATTTTGTCACTTCTGAACTGGCACTGAATAAACTTCTTCTGAATAAACTCAGTCTCGTCAAGCATTTGCACCTCACTGTCGATGCCCCTATGACACTACTGTGGTGTTATTATTTGTGACAAAGTGAATTAGACACAGTGATAATCAGAAAGATCAGAGGTTTAAAAGTATTCAACTTAGGGATGGGCACTTTATTTTGAAAGTTTGTTGCATTTTGTGCCCCTGGGTGCACGGAACAAGCAGCTGTACGTCTCGGCTGGTTTTTACGGTGCCTGGCGTCCCATTATATGGACAAAGGTTTTGGGATGCCTGACCTATTACATGAACAGGGACTTTAATGACACTGCATCCAGATACATACTTTCATATGGAGCTGGTCCCCTGTACAGCTGCTATAATGGTCCCCCCCCCCTCCACACCTGAACTATTCGTCCAGCATGAGTACCTACTGTTGTAGCTGAACAGGATCAAATCCTCACAGCAATGTTCCAACCATAGTGTAAAGTACAGCTGCAAAGAGAGGACAGATTCCCCAAGATATTCCTGATTTCAGAAGAAACTTATGTCTAAAAACTTGTGAATTCTTATGATGGACAATGCAAATGCCCACAAGTCAACATACACTATATGGACAAAAGTAATGGGATGCCTGACCATTACACCAACAGGGACTTCTATGACACTGCATTTAGATACACAGACTTTCATACGGAGTTGGCCCATCTCTGCAGCTGTAACTCTACGCTTAATTGAATTGTCATAACAAGGTAACATATTACAGTCCTTGAGAGGCTTGCGGCTGAATATTTAGCATCAGCTAGTAGACAGTCCCTAAGAAAGGTATTAACTGAGAGCAATGAGCAATGGAGAATTTTTATTTTGCTTTGTATCAGATTAAAATTATTAGTGTTGTAATCTTTAAACCATGGAAATCCGGCACTCTGAACAGTGTGTGTGTCTGTAATTTAGCTAGAACTAACTTCGCTATTATTTTTAGTGGTAGATACAATCTGAATGGAATTATCAAATGAATTAAATGAGAACCGCTCCATTTTAGCCAACACATCACTCACAAAAACTTCAGCTGCATTCAGTCAGAACACCAATGCTATTTGGTTAATTATTTAATTGAACACTAATTCATTTATTAAAACTCTGTATTACTGCTACAACTGCTTTAGCACTTGGACCAGCTGGGCAATGCAGAGATCTTTAGAGGTTGAGATGCTCAAATGAAGGTGGGGAGGCAGTAAAATTGCTGTTATTAAGATGGAAAAATTTGTTGACTGAGGAATGAGAGGGAGTTGAAATGAAGTAAAAAATAATGATAATGAAAATAACCACAAGAAAATAATAACAATAAAAAAAATAACAATACAAATAATTATGTTCATAAAACGTATAGAAAAAAATGCATAGATTTTTGAACCACCCCTCGCACAGAAGGTCATTACTGTTGGAAACCCCTGCGTTAAACATTAACAATGTAGGCAGATGATGCTACGGAATATGGGTCATAACCTAACACAGGGTACAACTTAACGCCAACTTTTTAATGTAGTTAAACAGGCTCTGAAGGCTCTCAAGTGGCCAAATCATCAAAGTGTTGGCCTTATCACCAGGAAATTGCAGGAGATCAGCCATCCATGGCCAGGACTCCAGGAGAGCTTAATTGGCCTCACTCTCTCTGGGTGGGTGGGATGGTTCTCCGTCTCCTCACATCACTTAGCATGATGCTCATGTATTGCTGTAGGAACAGAATTGGCAGTTAGCGGTCGCATCCAAGCGTGTTGAGCTGTCAGTGACGTTGCGCTGGCGGCTTGAAAAGATGTGGCAGAGCTCCAGAGAAAGACTCAGAGAAAGTATGTGCTAGCCTTCACCCTCCCAGCGACAGTAGGATTATGTGATGCGAGCAGACTGGGATCGAGGGTGAAAACTGGCAATAGGAGATAAAATTGGGCAAAAATTATAATTCTTTAAAAAAGGTTCTTGAAAATCACCACAAAGACTGTTTTTTTAAACTATGAAAAGAACTGTTTACATGTATGTTTTTTGGACTACTCTTGATTAATTGGTTGATTTTGTGATTATCCTGGTTTATTCAAACTCTTGGCCTGATTTTGAGGCAAATAAACTAAGTTTAAGTACAGTTTCTGCACAGAGCGGTTGGTTTTAGCATGACGCTACAGCCAAAATGTCTATATCTAGATCATTTTCTCCTACATCTGAAAATGCCTGTCAGATATTTGTTGGAAACAAAATGCAATGTTAGATGAAAGTGATTGATTTCAGGCTATTATAGGCTGCTAATGATTTAAAAAGCCCTTTTCCCACCAGACGAGGACAAGGTTGAGTTTGTCCCTGCAGAGATATTGTGTGAATCACTGCTTGACACCATATCTAACCTACAGGAATCTCTCAGATCTAGACCGAGACAGAAAAAGAGAGAAGAGTGTGGGGAGTGTGTGCTGGTCATCATTGTTTTCTGGTTATGGCCCCATCATGTTGGAGGCAGCAGAAAGGGACACAGGCCCAGTGGAGCGATGCTGCTGGAATTGCAAAGCAGATAGATGGGCTTTTGTATAATCAAGGCTGGGAATGACTATTGATTCACACTGGAGCTTTCTGGAGAAGCACCAGAGGCCTAATTGTACACTGGTGCTGTATATTTTACATGAGCAGGAATGAATGGCCTGGAACGCGTCAGAATGAAACTTTATGCTGGTCAGCTGTTTCACACACATGCATGTTTCACACTCAGACACACACACACACACATATATAGATTCATTGAAACACTCATATACAACAGTAAGAACAGCCCCAGTCAAATGACTTGTTCTTTTGATTTTCTCAGTGAAAATAACAACACATGCTTAACAGGAAATAAATATGACATTTATGTGCAAAGTTTAGTATTCAGCTGCTGAGTTTAACATATTTCTAACATGTTAAAAATGAAAAACAAAAAAAAAGAATTAAAAAGTAGAGTAAAGCAAAGTGGCCCCTTATAGTCAGACATGAACACGGCACAGTACACAGTGTGAACAGTATGAGATTCTTTCTCTGCATTTAACCCATTCACCAAGTGAAGCAGAGTGAAGTAGGGGGCTGCCACCAAAGAGGGATGCCCGGGGAGCAGTGTGTGGGGACAGTACCTTGATCAAGAGCAACTCAGTGATGACACTAACAGTGCTGGGATTCGAACCCACAACCTTCTGATTGCAGGGGCAACTCCCTAACCACTAGGTATTAATAATAAGTATTAATAATAAAAAAGAAGTAAAATGTACCATAACATTTGCAGAACATCATATGTTATTATTATTATTATTATTATTATTACTATTGTTATTATTGTTATTAAATGTTAACATTTTATGCAGGCAGTTGGTGTAAGAGAGGAAGATGCAGAGGACAGAAGGAAATGAAGACGTTTGATCTATTGTGGCGACCCCTTTTTGGGAGCAGCAAAAAGTAGAAGATGAACATTTTTTGTTATTACAATTTTTGTTTTATTAATTAATTTCTTTGTTTTATTGTTTCCATTCAAGTGCTCAACACAGAGACAAAATGAATTTGTTTACACTTGGAAAATTCAACAAAAACATTTGATAAGGACTATCCAAACCTTTACATACGGCGTGTACATACATGCCTAAATACACATTAGAATGGACTCATGCAAAACACACACACACACACACATACACACACACACACACACATTGTGGGACCTGAACGAGGTCCAGCACAAATTGCCTGCAACAAAAAACAACAGTGAATTGCGAGAAAGCAATTAGCATGCTCATTAGCAGGGAGGTGTGTGTGTGTGTGTGTGTGTGTGTGTGTGTGTGTGTGTGTGTGTGTCTGTGTGTGCACTATGGCTGGTCTACCTGCCAGCACTGCAGCAGAATGCTCTAATAGAGGACAACACACTGCATTCCCGTGTGAGTGTGTGTGTTCAGCAGACGCTGGATTCCTGCCTCAAGGCCGCAGGGATTGAGTCTAGAGAAACTGATTCAGGATTTAGGAATGAAAAGAATGGAATGGACACCAACACTGGGGGAGTTACCATCTATACCTGGGGTCTTCAAACATCAACAATCAAAATGCACAAGGATGGATCAGGAATGTGAGATGGCAGAGGGACCTTGGGGACCAGTTTGACGACCTCCAGTCTATACCTTTACTCCAGTATTGATTTTGCACAATAATTGTCTATCAATATAGATAAATTTAGAGCCTCTTGATCCACCATCCAAGAATAACCAGCTAATTACAGTTCTGTAGTCAGAAACTACCAGTAATGAGAGCCAGAGGGTGACTAACACAACCTGTGCACCAACAGGTGGGCTACAGTCATCAGCAAGGTGACACAGGTTATAATAACATGGCATGTACTTTCCAAATGCAGCTGGAGAACAAACACTTCACTACTGACCTTTATTTTTACTGAATGGGGTTTATAGCATATAAACTACACGGTATGGACAAAAGTATTGGGACACCTGACCATTACACAAGCAGAAACTTTCATTCAAATTTCATTCAAATACATAGACTTTAATATGGAGTTGCCCCCCCCCCTTTGCAGCTATAACAGCCTCCACTCTTCTTGGAAGGCTTTCCACAAGATTTGGGGTTTTGTGCCCATTCATTCTGTAGAGCATTTATGAGGTGAGGCACTGATGTTGGACGAGTAGGTCTGGCTCAGAATCTCCGTTCCAGTTCATCCCAAAGGTATTGGATGCAGCCAGTCAAGTTTTTCCACACTGAACTCCTCCAGCCATGTCTTTAAGGAGCTCGCTTTGTGCTCTGGAACACAGTCATGCTGGAATAGAAAAGGTTCTTCCCCAAACTGGGTCCACAAAGTTGGAAGCATGGCCTTGGAAATTTTTTGGTCTGCTGAAGCATTAAGATTGTCCTTCACTAGAAGTAAAGGGCCTAGCCCAAACCCACAAAAAACAGGTGTGTCCCAATACTTTTGTCCATACAGTGTATAAAGAAACACATTTTTTTTTACTTTCCATGCTATTATTTTCCATCATAAGACCTTTCTAATTGCAAGAATGCATGTGCTGAAGTGATGTTGTTGTAGCTGACCAGACTTGTTTGATCATGTTTAATGACGTGTAACAGCATCTGTTCAGCTCTGGTGGGTGGTGTGTTCACGCGGCGTCTCTTTCGCGATTGTTTCTGATTGAGTCATTGGCGAGTTATTTGAATGATTTTGTGTCTCTGCTCCCTGTGGCGATAACTTAAGCAAGCGTGTTTTATCTCCACATGAGGAGACAGCGGAGAAAATTTTACTTTGAAACTTCTCTTGACAATTTAAAACATGTTTAGAAGAGGTAACTCCAAATCGTTAAAGGAATGGTCAGAGTAACACAGAAAGAGAAAGAACGATGGAGAGACAACAACAGTGACTGAGTTAATAAAAACAGAGCGAAAAAACAGAAAGAGAGAGGGGGGGGGGAGTTATCAAAAAGAACCTTTGGTTAGCGAGCTAGCAAGAGAACTAGGGAATGTGTCTGTCTATGTATGTATGTATGTATGTATGTATGCATCTATCTATCTATCTATCTATCTATCTATCTGTCTGTCTGTCTCTCTGTCTGTCTATCTGTCTGTCTATGTAACTATCTATCTATCTATCTAACTATCTATCTATCTATCTATCTATCTATCTGTCTGTCTGTCTGTCTGTCTATCTATGTATCTATCCTTCTCTCTGAGCACGTTTAGTGTAGAAGTGGAATGGCAAAGCTGTGTGTAGGAACGTTTCTGTCATGCTTTCGCTTGCTATTTTTTAATATTTAAAAAACGGATGATGACAATTATTCCTGATTCCTAGCCAGCTAGCTAAAGACTGCTAGGCATTAGCTTGCTATCTAGCGACCACATCCAGCTAGGTAACAATGTTAGCAAAATATTGCTAGCTACATCTTCATAGACTATCTAGCTTCACTTTTGTGGCCCAAATAATAGCAGTGTTTGTAACTATTTGCCAAGATAAAGAACATACTCTTCATTTAGCCTCTTCATTTAGTCTCTGAATCACTGCTCTACTCCCCTGTGTTATAGACACATTAGAACCGTAGTCACACATAATCTTCGAAATCACTGCTCTCATTCATGAGTGACAGTTTTCTCTGAGAAAAGCTAACAAAATATAATTTAAAATCTAATTTTCAACTCATGCTTCTCACCTTGACTTCTGCTTAAGAAAACGGCCTTTCCAGCAGAAATGCGCCTTGTTATTGGATGAAATTTAACTGTGTTTTAGAACAGCTTCTAATTTTACTACGACCCCTTCCTCCTGCCTGCAAGTTACTAAACCTGACCATGAACACCCTGAATCCCACCCACTCTCTCTTTCCTCCTCACGACAGCTTCTGTGAACAGGGTGGCAACATGTGCTCAAGCTGTCGTGGTCATAGCAGCAGATTGAGGCTTAGCAGTTTGTGGTGTGTGAGGGGAGATGAGGACTGGTCTGGAGCTCAGGGAGGTAGGACCTGAGGCACAGCCCAGAATCATCAACTGTATGTGTGATTCGTCTGTGCTGGCCACAGCCCAAAGCATCCTGGAGCATCCTTGTGGAAGAGCGTTCTGCTGGTGCTCTACCTTTGTGTATGTGGATCTGTCTGGCACTGTGTCGGTGGTTTTCTATGACTTTCCACCGGATAACTTCATTAGAAATACCAAAACAAAAATCAAATATGTTAAGTATGATTGGTCCATTTGTCATCCGTGAACACACCACAGTACACAGTGTGAAATTCTTTCTCTGTATTTAACTCATTCACCAAGTGAAGCAGAGGACAGCCAGGAACACAGCGCCCGGGGGGCAGTGTGTGGGGACGGTACCTCGCTCAAGGGTACCTCAATGGTGTCCTGGGATTCAAACCCACAACCTTCTGAAAGCAGGAGCAGATCCCTAACCCCCAGGCCACCAGCTGCCCCTTTTAGAGGAACCATAAGGGTTCTCTTAGGAGCCCTTTTCAGGGATTCTTCTTTAATGAGTGTGACAAACCCTTTCAAAGTCCTTATAATGAAGTTTTAAACCAATAGATTGAGCACTGATGATATTAAAAACACCTCCACATTTTGCCAAACAGCTCTGACCTGTTGAGGCAAGGATTCCAAAAGACCTTTGAGGGAGAGATATGGTATGTGATGTTAGCAGCAGTCTGGTTTGTCCCACAGATGCACCAGTGCCATATCCCTGAGGGATCGGACCAGATGAGCCCTTGACCTTGTCGCCAGTTTCTCGGCTGTCTTTCCTTGGACCACTTTTGGTATTTTGGTAGGTACTAACCATTGCATACCAGGAACACCCTACAAGGCCTGCCATTTTGGAGATAATCTGACACAGTGGTCTAGCTGTCACAATTTGGCTCTTGTCAAAGTTGCTCAGATCCTTATGCTTGTTTATTTTTCTGCTTCCAGCAACTTCAATTTTAAGAGCAGACTGTTCATTTGCAGCCTAATGTATCCTACCTGCTGACAGGTGCCACTATAATGAGATAATCAGTGTTGTTCACTTTGCCTGTCAGTGGGTTTTATTGTTGTGGCTGACTGATTGTTGTGGCTGACTGATTGTTGTGGCTGACTAAGCTTTTAATAAAGAATGTACTTGCAATCACTTTATGCAGCGCTCTACATATATATGAAAGTGTGTGTGTGAGTATATATATATATATATATATATATATATATATATACTGCCCAAAAAATTTATTAAAGGGAACACTTAAACACACTTAAACAACAGCATGACTGTTTAAGTGTTCCCTTTAAGGTTTTGAGCAGTATATATATATAAATATATATATATTCTCACACATATATATTCTAGACTGTAGTCCATTTGTTGCTGCACAGTTTATCAGCTGTCCTCTATCCCATCCATCATTGGTCTTCTGCCCAACTGGACACTGACATGGTATTTCATGGTAGTGTGTGTGTGTGTGTGTGTGTGTGTGTGTGTGTGTGAGTGTGTGTGTAGCTGGCATGACTTGGTCACTAAAAATATCATGCCAACAGTCCTGTGGTGACTGCTAATGAAGGGCCAAAAGGTGGCTAAAGCATTCTGTGCATGGCGGCAGTGTCTATATTAACAGGTCTGAGTTAACCCCTTCAACCCTCCATATGTGGACCTGTTACTTCTGTTATTACGACTTAACTTACATAGTAGTTTAATAATAATTATCCAGTAACTAATAGCACACTCTTATGATAATATTGAGCTGTAAATGATTCTTGGCTTACATGTACAGTTTTAAAAAATCAGTTGGTGTAGAATCGGGATGCTAAACTGTTCAGCTGTGTTCCTGGCACACCAACATCCTCAGGCATTGATTCGGTATAGATGTCTTATAATGTTGACTGTTTTTTGTAAGATTTTTTAGGTTCTTCACACCTCACACTTATAAGGTTATTTGGGCTTGCAGATGTTTTTCTATGGCAATGCTGCGAAGAATGAGAATTCCTAAAGGAGAGAATTCCACTGATTATTCACCATTTCTGCATTATTAAACGGTTAAGACACAAAGTCATTCAAAGTAGTTTATTATGAAAAGCTGCCAGTCTGTAAAAAATATTCTTTCTATCCAAAGAAAACCCAGCATTTCCACTTTCATTTTTCTGTTTGAACATAGCGGCCACATTTTGAACACAGCGGCCTCCTTTCATTATGGACCAATAAGAATACAAAATGTCTTTAAAGTTTTGATAAATTATATATATGCCTGTAAATTATGCCATGTAGAGATGCATGTTTTTTGACAATTATTTTGTTATTAATGCTATTTTAATTAATATGATTTGATGTAATTTATATTTATAACTGTTTATAATAGTTTTGAAGCTTTTGGCGCAAAATATGTATAGATACAAGGCAGAATAATCCCCAAAGAAAATGCTATATATTTAATTTTATCACCTTTTTTTTTTTTTACCATTATCAACATTATCATCAAATCTCAAGACAGGTATAGGTTCACTGGCAGCTTTGGATAGTAAATAAAATGGCTATATTTGTGCTGAAGCCATCTAGACCCTGTAGTCAAGTATACACTGTTAAAATGTGGGCTGAAAGATGAAAGATGAAAGATGACCAAAGTAAAAGAAATGTGGTGATTTCTTTGGTTGTGGCTCCAAAACAGCGGTCCTCTGTTGCATTGTGAGAGTGGTTCAAAAATTAATTGTCAAGGTCTTGCGACCAAAGATGGGCCTATATTTAGGATGACCATCTCACAACGTGATTGCTGCTAATGCTTACATGTAAGATCAGACAAGATAAGATAAGTTAAACCTTTAGTAGTCCCACAAGTGGGAAATTTGCATTGTCATGGCAGAAAGTGGACAGTACAAAGGTTAGAGCCGCAAGGATAAAAAACAATAAAAACAATGCCAAAAGTACAGTACAAAAGTTCACTATACAAAAAAAATATATATATATATATTTAGAAATATAAATGTGGACATTGAAAAATATTTATGTAAATATATGTATATGTAAACTCAGCTAAGTAAATATATGTATGTACACATTGAGTATATGTATGGATATATGTATATATATACAGACCAACCAATAGGAATGCAGCATGGGCTCAATTCTCACTTACCTTCATTATTTACCACAACTGAGTTGCAGATAGGTGATGCGTGCTAATGATGTTTTATTCTTGCGTTGCAGCTTAGGATTCTTGTACCATCTACATACAGCAGACTTAATGTTGCAAAAGTGTTTTAGATCCATGTCGAACAGTGTGGCTTGCATAAGCTATCACACTCTGTAGGCGCTTTATGATGAATGACTGTCAAATAACCCAGGAGCGTAATAGGTTAACGATTGTCTCGCCAACAGTTTGTGTCTCTACTTCTCACCAGTACCTCCTGTTGCGGTTGATTATAATTGAGGACAGTTTTCCAGTCATCGGAAAGAAAACCTTCTATTGATCAAGAACCATTTCGGAAATGGCGGAATCAATAATGTCACAAAAGGAACTGGGCCTCAACCCTCAATTACTGAATTTCCTACTTCTTGTTTTCACTTTGTCCTTTAGTGACACTCCAAACATGCTTTTTCTGCCCAGTAGTATCCCACTGAACTCTCTTTCTTTCCGTTATTTTCTGGCGAGCTGCAAATTTCGAATTATTGACGAGTGGGCACGTAATGCCAGAAAAAGACAAACTGATTCCAGTTAGCGGGCCTTTTCTAGCTGTGTATCCTGGAATGGACAAAGCTATTGGCTGCTGAATGGCGGTGATACATGCAGCCAGCATGGCGATAATGACGAGAGCACAGATGCAGAATGAGAATCGCATTTCTTATGGGGCAATTAGAGAGGCATTGGGAGCCAGATGTCACGAACGGTGCAACGTAGCTGCGGCGCTAATGCGGACTCTCTCCGTATAATGAGTGTCTCCTCCAGTGAAAGGGTCTTGGCAGTGGAAGCGTCTGAGCATGGACAAATATAGTTTCCAACAGAAGAGAACTGCTGTGTTTACCATGCTTCAAAACAAACAGAAATGAAAAAGAATGTGGCACTATAAGAGCCAGTAAGAAAGAGAGAGAGAGAGTGAGTAAGAGAAGCTGAGAATATGCATATGTTTGCCATTATTATACCCTCGGAGTTTCAGTGTGACCAGACAGGAAGGGGTTTATTATTCACTATTACACTGATTCTTCTGAATGAATGAAGGTGATGTGTACTGGTGCACAGTAAATATCAACTACAGTAGGATAGCAAAACTGATCCTCCAGAGCTCATATTCGTCCTTCATACATACACATAGTGCAGAAACACATTAAGACGAATGGATATCAATGCAACCTATCTGGTAGATGTTCCTCTGAAGTTCATTAGAAGAATCCGTCATGTCTTTTGTTCATATTTTTGTATTTGCAGAAGCAAAGTAGTTCATCTCGCTTCAACAGCCCATAGCATGGCTTTCCAGTCTTAAGGCTTGCAGCCCACACAAGCGATCATAAAAGCTTCCATGGCGCATAGCAAGATTTAATCGACTCTCTTGTTTTAATGCAAACGAATATAACACAATAAATTATGTAGCGCATAATCATGTAACATAAAACATTAATACGGATGATTTCTGTTTGCAGTTATTTTTTCGTGATGGAGGAATTTCTTTCCAATCAAAAAAGAGAAACTTTCTACTTTGATTTGGAAATATACACAACACGGCAAGCAGTGTCTTTAAAGTCAGTCTTGCATTTGCGAGGCCAGTCAAAAAGTTGAACCTCAATATGTTTCATTTTTGCTAATAATTGCCATAAGAGTAATATACGTCATGTTCCAAATGAGGTGGTCAAATGTCTATATTTTGTAATACATTTTCTGAAAAAAAATGCATGACTTATGTAGTACTAAATTATGAAGTTTACTTCACTATAATACTCAGTTATGATGTTTACTTCACTATAATACTCAGTTATGAAGTTTATTACACTAATACTGAGTTGAGAAGTTTACTTTAATACTGAGTTAAGAAATTTACTTCACTGTAATACTGAGTTATGAAGCTCATATAGCTATAATACTGAGTAATGAAGCTTGATACTGTGTTATGATGTTTACTTTTACGTAATATTGAGTTATGATGTTTACTTCACTATAATTCTGAGTTTTGAAGTTCACTTTACTGTAATATTGAGTTATGAAACTTAATACTGAGTTTTGAAGTTTACTTCACTGTAATACTGAGTTATGATGTTTACTTCACTATGATACCAAGTTATGATGTTTACTTCACTGTAATACTGAGTTATGATGTTTACTTCACTATGATACCAAGTTATGATGTTTACTTCACTATAATACTGATTTATGTTTACTTCACTGTAATACTGAGTTATGATGTTTACATCACTGTAATACTGAGTTATGTTTACTTCACTGTAATACTGAGTTATGATGTTTACATCACTGTAATAGTGAGTTCTGAAGTTTACTTCACTTTAAAACTGAGTTATGAAGTTT
>JBBPCX010000088.1:25266701-25277859 GCA_037974365.1 Hydrocynus forskahlii | reverse complement strand
ATGTGTGTGTGTGTGTGTGTGTGTGTGTGTGTGTGGGGGGGGGGGGGTGTTGAAGTGAGACAAGATGAAAAGATGGACAAACAGGATGAGAAAGAAATCTGGAAAGATGAAGAGAGAAAGAAGGAGAAAAAAATAGATAGGAATGACAGAAAAGATTGGGAAAGAAAAAGTTTGTGAGAGAGGAGAAAAGGAGAAGAAAGTAAGATGAAAAGATGGCAAGACGAAAAGATGGACAAACAGGATGAGAAAGAGAGGTAGAAATCTGGAAAGGTGAAGATAGAAAGAAGGAGAACAAGTGGAAGAGAAGTAGATAGGAAGGACAGAAAAGAGCGGGACAGGAAGAGTTTGTGAGAGAGGCGATGCGGAGAAGAAAGGAAGACAGATATGAGGAGAAACTGACTGAATGGGAGAAAAAGTCAAGAGAGAAGGATGTGTGGGCGTGGGGGGGTGTTGAAGTGAGACGGAGAGATGGCGAGATGTAAAGATGGACAAACAGGATGAGAAAGAGAGGCAGAAATCTGAAAAGATGAAGATAATAGAAAGGAGAAAAAAGTAGATAGGAGAGAAAGGAAAGAGGGACAGAAAGAGTTTTGTGAGAGAGGAGAAAAGGAGAAGAAAGGAATGGGAGTAAAAATAAAGAGAAATGGAGAGAGTAAACGGCATACAGAAAGAGTTGGAGAGAGAGAAAGGGAAAAAAGTACGAGCGGGAGAGAGAGGTAAGGCAGAAGAGGGCATAAAATTGTACAGAGAGAAGGATGGAAAGACGAACAGAGAGAATGAAAGAGGAAAATTGCGAAAGAAGATGAGAGAGAGATGAGACAAAAGATACAGAAAGAGAAGAAAGAGGGAAGGAAAGAGAGTGAAAGACAGAAGAATTGAGAGAACAGAAGGGACTGCAGGAAAGAGCGTGTGAGAGAGAGGATAAAGAGAGAGACACTGTATGCAAAATGTGGAACAAAAAGAAGAGGATAGGACACCATGAAGAGGGATGGACCAAGGAAAGAGAAGAGGGATGGAGTGAGTTGAGAGAGAGTGAAATGAAGACAGCAGGCAATAGAGAGACAGAGTGGAGACAGAAAAGGACGGAGAGAGCGAGAGAGTAGACTGCTGTTTATAAAGAGATGAAGATGGCTCCACATGGTAAAATAACCATTGTTAAATTATCACCCACCGCAACTTCACAGTGTGTGCGGGTGGAGAGCACTGTGGCAGAGCTAGACTGAAAGTGGTAGAACTGAAAAAACAACGTGTTACATTGTAAAGACATTTTGTTTGAGACCATAAAGGCAAAGGTTTTTGTTTGTTATTTATTTATTTTATTTTATCCCAGTTATCTCCCCAGTTTTAGTCCTTTTACCATTCAGAATCAGAATCAGAATCAGAAAACCTTATTGATCCCAGAGGAAATGTCTTATGTTCTGACTGCAAAGACACACAGAGACAAGAACATTATAAATTCCATAAAATCTCTGTAGAAAAACATCAGTATGAAAGCACACAATGCTATATACACAAATGCTGGGTATAAATAGTGGCCTACTGGTTATGGATTTCACCCTGCAATCAGAAAGCTGTGGGTTCGAATCCCAGGACTGCTAGTGGAACCACTGAGGTACTCTTGAGCAAGGTACCGTCCCCACACACTGCTCCCCGGGCGCTGTGTTCCTGGCAGCCTGCTGCTTCACTTGGTGAATGGATTAAATGCAGAGGAAGAATTTCACACTGTTCACACTGTGTGCTGTGCTGTGTTCACATATGACAAAAATGGTCACTTTACTTTACTTTAATTCCTAGCTGTGTAGGAGTCTGAAACACACCGCCAGCTAAAATAGGAGTCTGAAAGCAAGCATGTGCTTCATCCAAGACACAGCTATCACATCCTTTCAAAAGCAAGCTGATTGCTCCAGAATTGTGTGTATGCAAGTTGGCAGATACTCACAGTTGGCCAGCGCTGCTGTAGATTGACAGGCAGAAAGGACCCGAGCCATTATTCCCATCCGGAGAAAACATGGCTAATTGCGCTCTCTTGGACTCCTGACCACGGGTGGCTGTTGCATCGATGAGATTAGAGCTTGAGTCCCGGGAATAGGACAAAGCTCTCATTGCCAGCAGTGCTGCAAAGGGTTTATTTATAAACATAATGCAGATTTGATTGAAAAAAAATAAAAAACTGAAAGTGCCTCTTTTGATTCACTTTCGATTCCCGAGTTAACATAGGGGTATAGGAATATTTAGGAAGCATAGTTAACCTTTAGTTAAATTAAATTTGATTAAAATGTCTTGCTGTACATCTGAGTTCATAAATAAAATATCTCTTCAACTTACAAACACAACGGTGGTTTATAGGTCAGAATCCACACTTTTAACAGAAATTCTTGTACTTGTAATAACTTACGGTTGAGGGATAAATACCCTGCATAAGTGGCCAGAACATGTCAGTATGTCCAAAAGTTTTTTTTAATTGTTTGACCATGTAGTTACTGACTAATAAGCCTTAGGATGTAATAAGCCTTGGATTTGATGACGGCTAAGAAGCGTTGTTTCAAATCTAGGATGAATAATTCATAATTCTGTGTGATACTCTTAGAAAGAAAGTATAAAAAATGTGTATGTACATAATTATTGGCTTGTGAAGTAGTTTTCTGCCCAGATAAGATTGTGACTGTGCTATAAGTACATAGTAAAGTAAACATCCGAAATTCGCGGGGTTTGCGTTCCAAGAGCACCCGCAAATTGTGAAAAACCGCAAATATGCTCCCGAAACACTTTCATTTCATTTTAAACTCAGCATAATACATTACCCTTAAAAAAATACAGGGGTATTTCACCATCTCAAGATGTGTTTTTGTGTACGGTTGCTTTGTGTTCTATCGACAGTATTAAAATATTTATAGAGTTATATTTCATATGGAAATGTAACTGAATTTAGGTTAATATTTATGTTCCAAAATTAGTACATTTTATTTTTCTTAATTATTTGGCACTAAAATGCATGAACAATTATAGACTGGCATGAAAAAAGCAAAGTAAAAGAAAATGTTGACTGTATATGGAAAGCAATGACGCCTGGGGTCTCCGCTGTTGAGGAGTTCAGGGGCTGTTGTGCAGGGTTGGAACATATACCTGCAGAAAACGCAGCTCTCTGCGGGCCAAGATGATTACCAAGCTTGAAGATGATGCAACAGAATATATTTTTCTCTCTCCTACAGCTGCCAGTTGGCAGCACACGCTTGCATCTGGTAAAAAAAACCCAAAAAAAAACACTGAAACGAAGCAAAGGAAACAGCCTGTTCTATTGTTCCTCCTCCATTCCAGTGACTAATTTGTTATAATGCTATACACTTCATTGCAGTCCTTCGTACCTACCCCCTGTGCCCCCACCAAACCCCCTTTAATTCCTTCACTCGCTCTGTCCTGTAGCCACTTGACTCTGAAGGCGGCCCAGGTGTCTTTCAGTAAAGAACTCTGTAAACAATGCTATTGGCCTGTCATGCATGACCATGTAGTTTCTGAATAGCAAGCCTTAGGATGTAATAAGCCTAAGATTTGAAGAGGGTTAAGAAGAGGTTTTTCAAATTGCAATCTAGGAGGAATAATTCATAATTCTGTGTGGTACTCTTAGGAAGAAAGTACTAAAGTGACTAATTTGTTGTACTGCGATACACTTCATTTCAGTCCTTCGTACGTTCCCCACATGCCCGCACCAAACCCCCTTTAATTCCTTCACTCGCTCTGTCCTGTAGCCACATGACTCTGAAGGCGGCCCAGGTGTCTTTCAGTAAAGAGCTTTGTAAACAATGCTATTGGCCTGTCGTGCAGGCCAGTTAAAGCTTAGCGCTCTGTTTGTGGCTGCTATCATTGCTGCGTGGAGCACTCATATTGATTTCGCAGACACACAGAAGCCGAATCTCTGGGGTTTCCACTTTATACCTCCAACACTTCAATAGCTCTTCAAAGAGGGAGTTAGGGGGTTTTGTAGAGCTTTGTACTGCCAGCTACTTTGTGCGTGTATGTGTGTGTGTGTGAGTGTGTGTGAGTGTTTCTTTGTGTTAAACCAAGGTCACCACACTGGTTTCCCAATAATATCTTGAACAAAACTGCCTTTTAGTTCAAGGCTTGGTTTCATTTAGATCTGTGAAACTAGATCTATTCTTACTCTTACAAAAAAAAACAAAAGATTTCTGACTGGTTCTTGGATTGAACATACCGTTCTAGGAAAAAATCTTTAATTGTTACTTGATATGAAGGCATGGGCGTCACCGCCATTCAATCTGGGACGTGTTCCCTTCACATTTCATAATTATTCATTTGGACCCCCCCCCAACACATTTAACCTAAAATATTAGTTCACCCAGCACTGTTTCTCGAAAGAATCCATTCCACGTAATTGATAGGAGAATACATATACTACAGGAAATCCACTCCGCATGCAAGTGAAGTGAATCGGTATTCTTGGCTGATGAACAATTGTTTGCAATATTTGCTCCCTCCCCAGACACAATGGACATGAGAAAATTCTTTACAAAGAAGTGGAAAGTAAGTCAAAATTTCCCCACAAGACAGTTTTTTTTCTCCAATGGCAATGTTGTGTTACATCTAAAACTAAATTAAAAAAGGATACACAAAATAAGAAGTAAAATGCACCCATAAAGTCATTGTTGGTGATAAATTGTGTCACATTAATTTCACTATCTTAGGCAGAGCAGTGGGTTTAAAAACAGGCTGATGAATATGTGGACTAGTCGAATGAGTACTTGTTGAATTGTTGAATCTGTCTCTAAAATAGTCATTGCGTTAAGTCACTTTTGTAGGTGAAATTAGGTGTTTAACAACCTGTTAAAAACACAACAGAATTCAGGAAATGGATCTAATTCATTAGAATGTTTCGGGGGGAGGTCCACGAGACCCCCTGCCAGTGTGTGTCCCCCCCCACATTCTGAATGCCTCTGACGCCCCTGTCTGAAGGTTCCTTAAACTTCTAAAGGGTTTCTAGCGCTTCCTAAAGAGGTGATTCAAACTATTCATCGAAAGGGTCTTTAGGGAACAGAAAAGTGATTCCTCTTTGGCACCGTCAAGAGTTTAGCGCTGCCTGTGCATCACGCCATGCAAACAGATGTTGGCATAACCTTTGACGGTGACTAAGATTTATAACATTTATCAGAAGTTACCCTTTTTGATCATAAGTAACCCAATCGATTAGCCCGGTCTCTCTCTTTCTCACTCTGGCACATGCCCTTACTCTCCAGTGCTTCACTATTGTAATGAGAATCAATTTGTAAATTGCACCTTGACATTTCCCAGGCTGCTCCCTTGTGCAGTGATCTTGGCCTTAACCCTCAGCGCCTCTGTTTCCTACGTTTTCTTTTCCTCCTCCTCCTCCTGCGCCGAACTGCTCACTAAAGATCACTAATGCGTGCAGTGCTGGTGCTATCGGGTCAATTTATCTCAAGCATTCGACAAAGGAGCCATTCTTCTCAGGTTGTGACATTCAAATTCCAAATGTCACCTTTCTTTCTTCTTAGTCTTCTCTGATCTGGGTGAAAAATGGGAGAGAAAATGGTTTTCATGGTTTTTAAGGTTTCTTGTCAACCTCCACTCCCGACCCTCCCCCCAAACACACTCTCCCTGGCTCCTGTGATTATTTGCTTATCACCCAGACTCCAGATTCAAAGGAGTTTGTTTTGTTGGTATTGTTAAATGTCAGTTTAGTGATGCTGTTTTAAATTGAGGTTTCCTCAGAGAGGCGTGTGAAAAATGGAACATAATGGCATGAACACTATAATGCTGCAGCGAGTGTGGCGCAGTTTCAAAGCCGGAAAATAGATCTAATGGATTCAGTGTGAAATACCAGGAAATTACACAACCATACAATTTTTTGTAATTATTTTCCCCTCTTCCAATCAGTGTTTGAAAGTCAACAATAATTAGCAGTGAATTATGCAGAGCGTACCATCGGCTGCGAACAGTGAAACCAGGTTCAAGTTTAAAATAACATGAGTCTTTCTTCTTAATAGACTATGGCAAGTATCCTGAAATGGCAAATGTAATCTCACTTTTTATCAGTGAGTAAACTGTGCGGCGGTCTCTAATCGCATCACTTTCACATGATATTAAAGAATACACTTATGCATAAACACTTGTTATACTAGTTGAGAATTACAAAAGATAATAAACTAACCATTAATGCTTGCAATAACAAAAGCATGATGTTATTTCATGGTGAACCATGTCTATTATAGCTAGACACTCAGTTTCTGAATTAAAATTGGAAGTACCAGGTCTGTTAGTCTTAGATGGCCGATCTGTCGTACGGTGATTAAGTTCATACACAGGCGTTCTCTTGTTAGTTATCTCCATAAAGTCTCTGTCTCTTTCTTTCCCCTTTTGGGTCTTGGTTCCTCTCGAGGTTTCTTCCTGTAATTTAGGGAGTTTTCCTTGCCTCTGTTACTTTTGGCTTGTTCACTAGGGACTAAGGCCTGGACTCTGTAAGGCTGCTTTGTGACAACTTTGGTTGTGTAAAGCTCTATATAAATGAAATTGATTTGAATTGAATTGAGGTTCTGTTGTAACAAGCAAAACGGTCAAAAGGACACACTTGTATACTAATCCTATCATCCTTGTGGGATTACAGTAGTGTGCTAGCATTAAGCTAATGACACTACCCATTAACAGTTTTTGGCAGTTCTAGATTGAACACAGACCTCTGAAGCTTAATTCATTCCATGTTCTGGGTGAAGCTTGTAACAGATATATTAACTCCTTCAGCACAGAACTTTAGCTCAGAGCTACGGCTGTATACTCTCTGCCAGACACCACTCGTATTCACTTCCAGATGGTCTAAAGTGACGTTTTCCCTCACAATATTGCTCCGATCAACTGGAAATCAAAAACAGGATCGGTCGATTCCTCTGTCACTCTGTCACTTTTCAATTATATGGGTGGTTAATCTGACATGTTGGGCTTTCAATCCAAGGAGGCCTAAACAATGATCGATCTTAAATTGGATAATTTAACCCTATTGTTTCCAATGAAATCTTATTCATGAAATAACAGTAGAACTGAAACACAAACATGAGTCTATTAAGTAAAAAGACATGTATTTTTTTTAGTTCCCATGAATCTTTAGGCCACGTATGAAGGATTCTCTTCCATAATTTGCTATTATTCCTCACTAATAGCACACTGAAACCTGTGCAGAGTGAAGATTTTAAGTGCTGTACAAAAGTGAAGTGATTTTAAGAGATTTTATTAATAATTTGAAGTTATCAAATCATACACTTGTGTGAAATTTGGCAGAAACTCTATACCTTTCTAATAGTTTTGTCATCGATGACAAACACAATATAGTCAAAACTCAGTAATCAACTGTGTTGATTCAGAATTTGAATCAAATGTAAATATAATTTATGTGCACCAATTGGACATAACATGACAGGTGAAGTGAATAATACTGATTATATCATCACAATGCCACCATATATAAGGCAGCAAGTGAGGAGTCAAGCATAAGTATCTGAGTGACCTTGATGATGGACAAATCCTGTCTAAACAACTGGGTCAAAAACATCTCCAAAATGTCTTTTGGGTGTGTGCAGTGGTTAGTACCTATTAAAAGTGGTCCAAGGAAGGACAACTGATGAACCAGCGCCAGGGTCGTGGGCATCCAGGGCTCACTGATGCGTGAGGGAAGAAAAGGCAAGCCTGTCTGGTCCAATGCCCCAGAAGAGCTTCTGTAGCACAAATTGTTGAAAAAGTTAATACTGCCTTTGCTAGAAATGTGTCAGACCACACAGGGCATCACAGCTTGCTGCGTATGAGGCTGAATAGCTTGCAGACCAGTCAGAGTGCCCATGCTAACCACCGGAAGCATCTGCAGTGGGCACATGAGCTTTGTTATATTATTCTTTAATTATATCTTCGGTTTATATAGTAAAACCAAACAAAGCAATAAGAGTGTATTTAGATTTGGAAGGGTAAAAACATTTGTTCAGAAGGAAATGTTTTTTTTTTTCAGTCCCTTGAGTGTTTTGTTTTACTTAAAACCTCTGATTGCTTGAAGACTTGCTTCTCGGGATCTACTCTCCTTCTGTGTTTACTTACAAAACTAATCAAACACACCTGGCTCTGAAATTCAGTTTCTGAAGTCCTTGATTAGCAGCAGCAGGTAAGTTTGATAGGACTTGGAACCAAACCAGACAGGGTCATTGTGCTCCATGAACTGGGTCAGGCACTCTTGGAATCAAGCCCGGTTTACTCATTGTTTCATGTGATCTCATACCTTCACTGATTGAGGATCAATACCATAGTCAATGGAGCCATGGAACAATGGAGGAAAAAAGTAAGATCTAACAAGCTGGCCAGTCTATTTATACCCCTAGAATGCATTTCTCGTCAGCACCACAGGAAATAAAGAACACCGGGTTTTTTGTCAACAGGAGGTCAGCTGTATCCAGATATACCACAGAGACGCAATTTCAGCTAACATAGATCATGTGGATTTTGCAGTGTACACATACACACACACATGACTTCTGACTAGAAGAATGCCACTGACAAAACTGCATGTGTGAATAGTATTGTATATTAATATTAGGTATATTTATGCTCATATGTACAGAATTTTATGCAATAGTACCGGAGAAAGTGATCAACTCAAATTGGTATAATATTGGTAAAAGAGTCACTTCATAGAAAAATTCTTCATAAATAAAAAAACAATTTTAGAATTGCAGCTGGAATCATCTCCATTTTCTATATTTGTGTAACATTAATTCTTTTGAATGCATAATTTATGCATTGTAAAGTTTTTGTGCACTAGATGGCATGCATACTTTCTAACGCCTGGCATAAACCTGTACAATTTCTCCTGAGCAGTGAATAACCACATGTAAAACAAAATATAAATCAGGTCATATCATATAGGCGAAATGTTTGTAATGTCAGTTAACCCAAACAATGTAACAATGTAATTGTAATGTTTAACGTAAATGTAATGTAAAGGTAAATGTTTAACGAAGCCCGTGAGTAATTTATTTTCTTGTTATTTGTATTTTAGTGGTAAATTCACAGTTGAACATCTAAGCATGGCTCATACAGTAACCTTAACTTGGTTTGATCTGAGCATCATCACGTTTAGGTTAGATCTAGATGAGAGCTGAGCTCTAAATGGCAGGTTGCACCAAAATCCTGTCTTCGCTTCAGACTGTATCAAACGTCAGGTTAAACTATATTCCTGGACCTCTCAGTAGGTTACAGCACTTCAAAAGAAGTCTCTGTGATACTGAGACAGCAGGAAGATTCTCAGACTTTTTGTACATCTGCTTCTTTTTCTTTTTTTTCATGTGTTTCCCCCACTACCCAGCTCAATTTGGCCTACTTTAGGGACTGTGGATTTCCACCGACAGACACAGACGGCGACTGCCACTTCTGATGACTCTTGCTGGATGTCTTACTCTTCAGAATGGTGTAGGGGCGGCAACAAGCATTCAGCACTTGGTTTAGTCCAAAACGAAGCTTGTGAATCTTGTTGACATCAGTTATACAGAGACAGCTTATGCTAGACAGTGCTCTCAATCCTTTCTGACAAGGCCATCTATAACATTCATTTATAGCCTCTTGACAGTTTAGCCAAGACTTTTTAGCCCAGACTAAAACTGTGTGTAAACCAGTCACGGTAAAAAGGCTTGGGACTATATGTTCAAAGGCTTTTGAACATATTGAACTTTTGTCTGAGGCTAGACTAGGACTGGTCATTTATGTGGCTTGTGTGTAAATTGGATCCTGAACATTTTAACCACATGCATTGATATTCATTCATTCATTCATTTTCTGTAACTGCTTGATCCCAAACGGGTACCCAAACCCGGGACCAACGGGTGTGAGGCAGGGACTCACCCTGGGCAGGACATGCATTGATATTTAGTAGAAAAATACACCTCACGGCATTAAACCACTTTTAGCTTAACGGTCTAGTCAAACTGAAATCTGAGGACACAATAGAGGCAAGTTTAAGGCTTTATTGTATCACCCTCTCAGATAACTTTTAACAAGATCTCAGACTTTAATTAAGTTATTAGGACTGTAGCTTGTTCACAGTTATTGTTAGGAAAGGTCAGGTGATGCACATTTTAAAGCTTTATGAAGACTCTTCCAACTTTGTCCCAGCAATCAGCGTGTCCTCTCAGCAGCTGTCTAGCACTCTGAAAATTAACACACTGCAACGCGTAATATAGCAGCTGCAAATTTGAGAGAATATGCAGTAGTCAGCATGGTTCAAGCAGGACGTGCAACTGGCCTAAGTAGGTATGGGTAAAATTTCACAAAATTTGGTGTGCATCCAAAGAATGTGGTAATGATGCAGAGTGTGACTTTCATGAAGTTTGAACCTTTTATATAACCAGATTGGTACGGGTATGTATGTACGGGGCAGCTGCTGGCCTAGTGGTTAGGGAGTTGCCCCTGCAACCAGAAGGCTGTGGGTTTAAATCCCAGGACTGCTAGTGGCACCACTGAGGTTCCCTTGAGCAAGGTACCGTCCCCACACACTGCTCCCCGGGCGCTCCTCATTGGTGGCAGCCCACTGCTTCACTTGGTGAATGGGTTAAATGCAGAGGAAGAATTTCACATTGTTCACACTGTGTGCTGTGCTGTGTTTACACGTGACTATAGGGGGCCACTTTCCTTTCCTTTACTTTTATTGGCTGCTGAAATTTGATTGGCTGCTCTTGGCCATTTTGTTGTGAGATAAATAGAACTTTTGGAGATGTAGTGTAAACATACCAAATTTCAAAATTTTAAACAGTTGACACGTGTCAGTTGCAGTCAAAACATTGATACGTGTCAGTTGCAGAGCTCCTTCTGGATAAAATTTCATTTTGTGAATTATGTCACAAGATACTGGCAAATGACAAATTTTGGATTGCCGTGCACTTCCTAGAGGCCATCTTGAAATACAAATTTTGTGACTGGTGAAACGTTTGCCAAACTATTGCCCAAAAAGTGCTTATTCCTACTCCACTTCATGAGGAGGTAGCGTAAACGGACATTCCCACCTAGGACACAAATTATTCTAGGACACTCCTACCTAGGACACTCTTATCCTTATGCCACATTTCGCACGGTGAAGTGTGAGTATATGAAATCATTGACCAAAAATCTG
>JBBPCX010000088.1:25241400-25266601 GCA_037974365.1 Hydrocynus forskahlii | reverse complement strand
ACCTAGGACACTCTTATCCTTATGCCACATTTCGCACGGTGAAGTGTGAGTATATGAAATCATTGACCAAAAATCTGAAAACAAAGAAAACAAAACTTACATGATCACACTTTTCTGCAACGGCAGTCATAATAACTGATGCCACAGAGCAGGAAATAACTATATAAACATCATGGCAAAACGTCAGGTAGAAACAGCAGTTAACAGCAATGGTGGAGGTCAAATTGAGGTCTGAAATACCGAAGACTGCAAAAGATCCTCAGGAAGATTTAGCAGACACTGGAGAGGCGGTCGACTGTTCTGCTGTGCAGAGACACCAGGACAAATATGGCATTCATCAAAAAAAACCCTTTCTTGTGTCCTCACCACAAAATAGAGCAACAAAAGCCTGATACATTTTGGAAACAGGTCCTGTGAACTGCTAAATGGTTAAATTTAAGAAAATTGAATGTTTGGGCCACATAAGCAAAGGTAATTTGGAGAAAAAAGGGTGTGGAAGTTCATGAAAGAATACCTCTCCAACTATTAAGCACATGGGGGGCTGGATCAATCATGCTTTGGGCTTCTGTTGCAGCCAGTGACGTGGGAAACATTAGTAGAGGGAAGAATAGATTCAATAAATACCAGAAAATTCTTGAAGCAAATATCACAGCTGTCTGTAAAAAGAGAATAATGGTCCTAAACAAATCTACAATGGACTGTATAAAGAGGTGCAAGCTGAAAGTTTTGATATGGCCCTCATTGTCCCAAGACATAAACATCATCGAAAACCTCAGGATAGACCTCAAAAGAGCAGTGCATGCAAGGCGGCCCAATAATTATACAGAACTAGAAGACTTTTGCCTAAAAGAATGGGTAAATATCCTCCAAACAAGACTTAAAAGACTGTTAGCTACAAGAACCATTTACCAGCAGTACCAAAGGAGATGTTACTAAGTACTGACCTAACGTCTTTATATTAGCAAAGATGCAGTAGAATAAAACACGTGAATTACTGAATCATTAATTCAGTATTACCAAACTACGCTGCAGAGAATATCAACAGTGAAAATGTAGTGCAAATAAATAAATAAATGCTGGAGTTTAGTATCAGACAATCTGATATCTTGTTGGATTAGCAAGCTGCAGTCTTTGTTCTACTATTCTGCACATTTTTGGTTTCAAATACCGAATCTTTACTTTCATTTACCATACTGTGAAATTCTTTAACAAACTACAAAATAATGTGATGTAAGCAAACAAAAGGAATCTATTACTTCCATTTGCTTATTGTAGCTGGAAATGCTCCATGGAGAGTTGTGTTTGGGCCAAAGCTGAGGCATAATCTGGTTCTGAAAGACTACCTCATACATATCCCTTAATGAAGTAAGTCAAAATCTATCACCCTATCTAAGTGTACTTGCAGACATGTTTAATCTCCCTTTCAACGTGGGGCGGGAGGGAAAAAACATTCATTGCGGAAATTTAGGGATAATTATGACCTCAGACAGAGACATGGGGTCTAGACTGGGTTTAATAAGATTTGGGCTGTGCAGCCAAAGTGCCCTGTGCTCTAATTCACCTCGCGCTGTTTGGGTGCGTCGTGCCGTGCAGATCCATCACTTCCAGTCACAGCAATCCGGCATTGGCAGGCAGATTTGATTAGGCTGTACAGTAGTGCTCAAGCTGTCTGCAGATGTTTGGAGAACTTAGCCAGGCCCTTTACAGACACTCAGCTTGGCTATCAGTGTAGCTGTCTCGCCCATTTAACGCACAGGCTCATGTATTACCGATACACGTATTGTTTGCATAACACCATGCCACGCAACATAACATCATAATGCACAAGAGAACATTATGACATTTAATACACTGCTAGCACTGTGATGTAGCCTGAAAGACCTTTAATGTTTTTTTTGTGGAGTTGAATAGCAAAGTATGTTTTTTTTTTGTTTTGTTTTTTTTTGAAAGGAAAAGGACAAAAGTAAAAAAAACAAAAACAGAATGATTGCATTTAGCAAGGTAGCCGACCACAAAAAGAAATGACATACAGCTCTGGAAAAAATCTTATTTAATGAGGAAAAGTATAAAAACACACTCTCCTCTCGCAATGGGACCAGTTGCATTGTTAAAACACTACTGGAAGTTTGTCAAAAGTAATTAGTGCCATTTTTGTTTGAGTGAATGAGAGATTTGTTTTCTTTGAACTATTCAAGCTCTGCAAACACTGCATCATTTCTCTTATTTTGATGTTTTGTCAGATCCTTTAAAGTTCAGCTTTGAAGAAAAAAAAAAATTGGAAATTTAGAGAAATTTTATCAGCAGTTCTTAGGCAAACTAAGGCAAAACTGTTCAGTTCAATACTTGCACCTATAAAAGATAAAACCTGAGAAACTGAACATTGTTGTAGTGGTCTCTTATTTAACAGACATATCACATAATTTGTATTATTCATGACAGTGTAGTGCTGCACACTGATATATAGAGAACTGGTATGGCTGGCAGGAGTGGAGCCACTTCAGTTATTCACAGAGCTAAGACTCTTAGCAAGCTGACTAACTTGCCATCATAACCAGTAATAACACAAAAGGGAACAGAATTAAAGCAGATAATTGTAGTCTCACTACAGCGTAATGATCTGTAGCAATTAGTGTATGTAACTGGTGTAGTTGGTGGCAGGGGGCTGACATGCAGTTAGTACGCTGGCTGACTCGCCTACCACAAACAGCAAAACCACAACAGCAACGAAAATAATTCAGTCTCCCGACTACGTACCGCTGCGACAAATTCCTCTGCAAAAAATGATGCCGGGCTTTGTTACGCAAACCCAGACAAATGTAATAAATGGACCTCAGGGAAAGAAACAAAGTACAAAACAGAAACATACAGTACAGGCCCTTTAAAAGTGAGAAAGATGTCCCTCTCTTTTCCAATCACCATAAAGAGGTGGAGCACAGCAGTTCAGTGAATTGGTGTCTAGTTTTAAATGGAGAATCGTTCTGTGTTTTAAAATAAAATGTTAACACCGTGGGAAAATGAGCGACACTCTTTCATAGAAAGGTTCATGCATTGAGGACTGCATTAGACTTTATTGACAGACGCTGTAATTAAGCGCAGGCATGGAGAAGAGGGAAACTGCACAATCATAATATCAAATTAGAGCCTATGTGGGCTCACTGAGGGCGATCTAATGACTCCGTTCTCGTTCCCCGCTGTCACCGCAAGCCAGGTTTTCTAAAAGCAACAGCCATGGTCCAGTGGTAAGGGGTTTTGCTCTGTAGCGGAGTGTTTTGGATGCTATTACTGGTGTCACTGGTGGGTTTTTTTCCCCAGAATATTCTCAGAGAAGTGATCTGCCATATGCTGATTTGTAGCAATTTTTTTAAGTGTGTGGTGAGTTAAAGCACTAAAGTGCTATAATGCTAATGCACAATGCTAAGACGCTAAGCCATGCATAGTTGTGTAGCTGTGGTTCTGGTAAGCTGGACAACTGACCTTTATCTCTCTTCCCCTTCTATTTCTGTAGTGGTTCTCCTGGACACCACAGCTGTACTGGGTGAGCTGGGCTGGATGACCTATCCAGTAAATGGGGTAAGTAATTTCCTAGAATGTGAGAACAATAATGTGAATTTTGAATCTTCAATAACACCAGAGCTTCACAATACGGACAGAAGTTTTGGGACCAATGGTATTGACCATTACTCCAAAAGGGACTTTAATTACTTTGCATTCAAATACAGAGACTTTAACATGGAGTTGGTCCCACTATTGCGACTATAACAGCTTCCACTCTCCTGTGTGGAGTTTCTGTGGGAATTTGTGCCCATTCATTCTGTAGAGCATTTATGACGTCAGGCACTGATGTTGGACGAGAAGGTCTGGATCACAATCTCCATTCCAGTTCATCCCAAAGGTGCTGGATGGGGTTGAGGTCAGGACTCTGAGTGGGCCACTCAAGTTTTTCCACACTGAACTCATCCAGCCAAGTCTTTATGGAGCTCACTTTCTGCACTGGGACACAGTCATGCTGGAAATGTAAAGAAATTAGGTAAACATTGTAGCCCTCATTTTACATAGAGGATGAACTGAACATAAAATACAGCATGACACATTTTGGGATGGTTAAGTCTAGATGTGATTTTAAAGAACAGGCAAACAGTAATTCTCCACTGAATGCCACTTTTAGCCCTGCTTCTGAAACTGGCATGTTGACAAAATTCCCCAATTTAGCACTTTTGATACTTTGCCATTCTTTAAAGTGGAATTGAGCTGCTCCATTCTTCACTGCTCCACTGCATTTTCTCTTCTGCATTAGTGTGTCGGCTATTTTTTTTGCCATTTTGAAAATTTGTTTCATTGTGAACTATCAAATTATCAAAGGCTGCCCAACACTCTCCACTACCTGGGTTCTGGATAGCTTATTTGTCAGCAAGAAAACTAGACTGTATGGGCAGAGCTGATCCAGAAACACAAACCAACCCTGACCTTCTGAAATACACCAACATGTAAATGAAAATGAAGAAGTTCCTGACCAGTGACTCATTAGGTCCAATTTGAATCCGGGGCTATTTGCCCCAAAGGCTAATGCGCCAAAAAAAGAAACCTAATTTCTTTACATTTTATATTCCCCTTCATGATTAATCAGAAAATTAATTCACTTAAAGCTCCTCTGTATAAATTTATAGCCATTCATGCTCATTGTCAAACATTATATTTCTGCTTGATCCATGCAGCATTAATCTCTGCAACGGTGAAGCGTGTTATAATGAAATTTAATCAGACTGAGTTAACACTGACACACCATGATGATTCAAGATGTGTGCAGAGAGCTTTTTAAGGGGTAATTAATACCACAGTCCTCAGACCAGCATCGCATACACTTTTCTCTCCCTTTTTAGAGTGCCTGCCTCCACATTTTGTGCCTGCTTCCACATTGAAAGGAAATGTTTCAATGGTGGTCCGATACAATAAAATAATTTTGTGCTAAGCTCTCAGCATTGTAAAAGAAATCCACCAAGGTATGGTCTTATGAGCACCAATGTCTGAAGTGACGCCCAACTAGAGAACTGTTGAGGCCTTGGACCAAAACTCAAATTCAATAGCAAGACTTTTTCATAGATTTTGTGTTTCAGTGCATTGTCTCAGATTTAGGGTAATTAACTCGTAATAGGCCTAATCTATGGTTCCCCTGTTCATTTGTTTTTCACTTTTGCATTAAAGAAACAGTCAAATTTTTATCAATAACTTGATAACAGATAAAGTACTTTAAGCTTCTTAAGTTGCATTGACCACAAATTCAGTGTTGCGATATTCTCATTCATCTTAATATTCTTTATGAACAACAACATAGCCCAAAAACAATCTACTCATGTCTGACCTGACCCACACCCAAACCCCAATCAAGCTCAACAAAATTCTGCCCCATGTGCACTTGTGAAGTTCTTGGTAAATTCTGGGTTTTTTTTATTTATGATTTTGATATATACACAGTAACTGTAAGATATGATCACGGTCAACTGTCTTTGCAGTTTAGTCAGTTTGTTCACTCAGAGGCAGTTCTGGCAACACTATATGGACAAAAGTATTGGGACGCTTGACCATTACACCAAGGACTTCAATGACATTGCTATCAAGTACATAGACTTTAATATGGAGTCGGTCCCCCCTTTGTAGCTATAAGAGCTTCCACTCTTCTTGGAAGGCTTTCCACAAGATTTTGGAGTTTCTGTGTGAATTTATGCCCATTCATTCGGTAGAGCATTTATGGGATGAACTGAATCTCCATTTCAGTTCATCCCAAAGGTGTTGGAAGGGGTTGAGGTCAGGACTCTGTGTGGACCAGTCAAGTTCTTCAACACTGAACTCATCCAGCCATGTCTTTATGGAGCCTACTTTGTGTACCGGGACACAGTCATGCTGGAATAGAAAAGGTTCTTCACCAAACTTTCAAAGTAGGAAGCATGGCGTTGTCTTGGTCTGCTGAAGCATTAAGATTAATCTTCACTGGAAGTAAGGGGCCTAGCTTAAACCCTGACATACAGGTGTGTGTCCCAGTACTTTTGTCCATATAGTGTATTTCCAATTTCTGTACAAAGCCAGATTCCTAACAGGGATTAAACCTACAACCAGAAGCTAAAACTCACACTAACAACTCAAAAAAACATTTGAAATTACTCAGACTGACAGGCTGAAATCAGTATAGATTACACAAAACAAATAGTCCAAAATAATATTAAAATTTAAACAATGCACAATAGTGTGTTTTCTCAAGTTTTTGGGTGCTACATCTACCTGTTCCTCTACAGTATTTTGTCCCCTCACTCCTTTACCAACAAGGTGATTTGCTCTTTTTATTGAAGGGCAGGACTTCCTGTAATGCAGCAACCATGTTGAGATTTATGAGCTATCCCATTCATATTTCAACCAGTGAAAGTCTCCTGCTCTTATTATAATGTCTCTGGGTCTAAGCTTTTGGGAGTCATTTTTTGTGCTGAATCTTACTTTAGAAGCTTGCATCTGACCAAAACAACCTCTTAAAAACACCTTTTTTTGCTAGTTTCTACACTGGCCTTCCAGGAAAAGCCATTTGCAATTTGTTTAATAATAGGAGTATATAGGTGTCTGTATAAAGCCCATCTTGTCCAGGACTTTGAACCAGTTGAGTTAGTGTTTATGTCTGACCTCCATGCTCTCAGAAGTCTTTGGATTTCTTGTGCCCTGTCACTCTGTCAGGTAGCCTTTGTTAGCATGTTTACATTGGTAGCATATGTTCAAATACAAGTTCAAGTTCATTATCAAACACAAAAGTTCATTCAGTGTGCTTTACGGAAATACAATACAAAATACAGCAAAATAGAATAAAATAATTAATAAAATGAAAGAGTACATAGAAAATCAATGAAAGAAGATTGAAAATGCAAGTGCCAATATTTCAAAGAAGGCTGAGGAGAATAGTGCAGTTTTAGCAGCTTTTTAAAGCTACAGTTGGTGCAGATCTGATACTGATATCGGAGCTGTATTTAGGACCCAAACCAATGAGTTAGACCGTTCGATTGCTGTAACTTGCGTTTCTCAATATCAAGACAAAGTACGTGTTACAGGCCTGTTGTGCTTTTATTCCGTAACTATACGCTAATAATTAAATACAGTAGCTTATTAGCTCGTCAGTTGGTCTTAGTTTAACCCTGCTTTCTGTCTTTATGTAAGTATATGACAGTAAGAATAAAGATATTTCTCTAATTTAAATATCTTTCTCCAGTCTAAATTAAAATGAAAGCGCGTTCATTAGTTGAGTGCTTAAAGAGAATGGTGACCTGTTTTTGTTCTGTTAGCCAGTCTGTAATTTAACTTGATTTTAGGCAAGTTGATACTCGTATTATATTGATACATTAATAATAAGGCTGACCAGTCTGTAATGGTGATGTTAGTGTACCGGTGCAAGAATAGCCTGTTTTATCCTCTGGTTTCGACCTGGACCTAGACGATCCATGGAAAACGGCTAGAAACGTCCGGCCTTCAACTCGGCCTTGGACTAAAAAGTGGCTCCAACGGCAATACTAAATCTGGGGGAGTTTTTATATTAGAGCATGTGTAAAATGACCTACTATGCGCTAGCGGGGGTGATTTCCCACGGGGCCTGCTGTGCACATCTTCTTACTGGTTCATCTCCTTCTCTGGAATCCATGTTGTGAAGGCAGGGCCGATTTCCACGGCAACACCACATGAGTTTTCATTTGTGCTGCAATAACAAGGCAGAGCACACCTCTCCGATCAAATCAATAATTCATGCCATAATATCCTGCATGTAATGTTACCTGCTCTCACTAGGTAGTCTCTGTATTGCTTTATGTCTCGCTCTCTTTCTTTTTTCTGTCAGGTCAGGCTATGTCATGTTAATCAAAGCCTCTGTTCTTTTTTTTTTTTTTTTTTTTTTTGAGCCAGATGGAACACACACACCTTCCTTAGCCTTGGGAGACTTCTCCTGCCATTTAATTTGTTTTCTAGTAAAGGAGGATGAGAGTGTGTTTTGTTTACACTGACACAGACATGTCCTTTGGGTATATTTCTCTCTTTCCTCATTTCTCTCTCTCTCTCTCTCTCTCTCTCTGTCTCTCATTCCCCCTCTCTTTCCTTCTCTATCTTACTTGTTTTCTCTCTCTCTCTCTCTCTCTCTCTCTCTCTCTCTCACACACACACACACACACTTCCCCTCTTTCCTTCTCTGTCTTACTCTTTCTCTCTCTCTCTCTCTCTCTCACACTTCCCCTCTCTTTCCTTCTCTATCTTACTCGTTTTCTCTCACTCTCTCTCTCTAACTCTCTCTCTCTGCTACAGCAGGTTTGTTTGTGCTGTTTTGTTGACTATTCTCCTGGCGCTCCTCCTCTGTGTGTCCCTCAGAGGCAGCTCTGTAATTACTAAATGTGTCACGGAGCCTCAGTGATTTCTCACACGCCGTTATTTGGGATTCCTGTGTTTAAATGCAGAGGCAAACATCCCTATGCGGTACATGCAAGGAGAGACCATGTACTGCATATTAAATGAACTTTCTGAGTGGGAAAATCAGGAGGCATGGACTTCGCTGACTGTAGACTGTGTTGAGGAAGTTATGTTGGAAAGGCAATAAAAATAAAATTTGACTGGTGCAGTACTTGTAGCTTCTGTGGTAATAACAAAGCTAAGGCATTCACTGATTTACCAGAATCTGACACTCAGGATCAGGTGTACTAAACCTTTTACTCCAGTCAAAAACTGACACATTCTGCACCTAAAAGCATGTTATACACAAAACTTGTGTAGGAGCCCAAAGGTGGGGTTTATGCAGCACGTACAGGGGAACACATGAATTGCCTTATGCCTAATGTCACAAACAGAAACACATGCAGCAATACACAGGCTAATCCGCTCAGTGAGGCCTTATGTGCCAGAATAGATCCATGTTTTGTATAGACTGACGTCTTGACCTCATATGATTTCAAAGTTGTTCATTTATAAATACTGATACACATGACACTTTTTATTTGTCGGTAGGGAGCAGAAAACTAGAGCTAGTAATATTTGATTATTATTTTCGGGGTCATTTTGCATTGTAGCGCCCCCTTAAGGCCAATCTGGAAAATATTTTTCCTCCCTCATGTGGATCTCAATCCATATCAATTTAGAGACGATCAGACATTTTTGAACTGAATTCATAATCGCCAAAGCCACATTAATTAACTGAAGTGCGAGGACTTTAATGGGCAAAAGTCAGCGTTTTTTGTTACTGAACTCTGTGACCTCAGTGAAATGATTTATGCAATGTACTTGATAAGCAGAACCCCAAGTGGACAGTTCTTCCTTACACAGACATTCTCTTCAGATTTCATGATGACTGGTCACAATTAAGCCTACCAGATCCTTATAGTTCCTCTTATTGCATTTTGCTTGAGAATGGAACATGCTAACTTGCACATGCATGCATCAAATTTAGAAGTTAAAGTAAAAGTCTCAGGCTATATACAGTGAGATGAGTACAATCTGTCTCAAAATATGTGAGTTTTACAGGATTTAGACAAAGAGTACAATCAGTATCAAAATATTTGTGCTTTATTGGATTTAGACAAAGTGTTCATGGGTTTAATTATTTAATAATATAAATGTAATATAATACAAATAAAAGTCCTTGGAGTAGTTTTGCAAAATAAAAAAATCTGGGGGGCAAAAGTGTTGATTTTTTTATTAATTTTGATTTAGTATGAGGCCAAAAACAGCAGAACCCAGAATTATGTATGAATGTCTCACAGTGCAGGATGTATCAGTCAAAACATACAACACCACACTGTAAACCCCATTTCAGGCCAGTCAGACTCATCTTATGTGCTTGTGTAGCAGGAGGGAGTACTCATTTTTGAAAAGGTCTTTTAAAAATGTCTTTTTAGTGGAGAAAAATAATTGAAGTGAATATGAGCAAAACAGTTGCTTACACTCAATCATTTTCATGAACAATGTCTCAGTGTCTGACCCTGCGCTCTTCACTGGGCTCCACCCAGATAGCTAACTCTGCTGCTTTGTTATCCAAATGATTTGTGCGTTATGAAAAACGAAATGGCTCCAGTCCACTTCTTGTTTTACTTTATGGTTAAAGAACCTCATGGCTTACCGTACATAAACAGCGGCAATCTTCCAACACTTGACGGGTAAAAACAAACTACTCAGGAGAATGGCTGCCCAGGGGTTTGTGCAATCTCAAGAAGAGACAGCAGCACCAGCATAATAAAGCAATAAGCTGAGGGCCCATGTGTTGTAGTGATTTTTACCGCGGCTAAAGGGTGATGCTGCAGCTAATGCGAGATGAAGTTAAACCTCCCACCCGATGAAATCATTGTAATGCTCCGACTCAGGTGCCTTATTGCTTTTATAAAATGCTGACAAACTAAGAAACACATTATAATTAAATACAGTACAATACAATGCATGAAAAACTCATTTTAGGGCTCTCCAAGTGTTGGCCCTATCACTGGGTATTTGATCCCAGGTGATCCCAAAACCGAAATGTAAGATTGGCCAGCATGGGTGTCTGTTAGCTGACAAAGCAGAATTAGAATTTAGTATTCTCCTCCAAGCATGTTGAGCTGTCTATGGATGTTGTGTTAGTGGCAACCCAGAGGCCTAGCTTTTACACTTCCAGTGCTGGCAGCATTGTGTAATTAGAAGAGACATAGCAGGTGGGATTGAAAATTGGGAAGAAAATGCCCCCCAAATAATACTAATAATTTTATTAAGATAGTATTCCATCAACGTGTCCGTGAACATTTAAAAATGTTAATTGCTTGGTGCTACTGAAGGACTTGGCCTAGTTAGTCAGATCTGATATATGATGAACAACACTCAAAAAACAATAATGTGTCAATAGACAGGTTCTGAAGGATCACTAACAAGTTGTCTAGGAACTCATCAATGCTAAATTACGTTCTTTTAAAGGTGACACACAACAAATACTGAGGTTAGTTGCAGTTGGTTCCCTTTCACAGCTGGTTCACTTGAACAGAACTGAGTTTGTGAAAAAAAACTGTAATACTAAGCAACAGTGAGGCCAAATACACCCTGTAGCATTCACTATGACTTCACTGGGTCATCAAAAGTTTACCTGATTTGCCTTTGTGACCTTCTGTTTTTCTATTCCGAAAGCAAAAGGTGTGTGTCCGTTTATGTCCAGGGGGGTAATTCCCTTAAGCACAAAAGCAAAGCGTGTGCTGTGACAGCCTAGCATGGATGATTTGCTCTAAATTAGCAGCATTCAAAAATTACCCAGCAAATTTAGAAGGTTAGCATCACCGCAGTTACTGAGTGTGCTGAGAGTCAGTGTCCATCAAACTGTGATTAATGATTTCTTGGTCTCTGCTGACCGTTTGAAAGGTTGACCTTTTTTTTGTGAAAGCCCTGTCTGTCTCTCTTTCATCATCTCTCTCTCTCTCTCTCTCTGTCTGTCTCTCTCTTAATCTTTCAAAGGGAGTAGTGTGCTGGGACGTGAATGATTTATATGTGCTGTTTCAAGAGCAGTCATATTTAGATGTGACAGGTATGCCTCGATGTAGAGCGTAGACTTTTATCTGCACACAAGCTGAATACCCTTCACTAGCAGCAGCCGTGGCGGCACTGTTCGCTTGATGAGGTGAGGTGGTTTGAGACATCGCCGAGCAGACAGGTAATGTAACCTTGGTCTAGTGGACCCCCATTTTCTCAAAGAGGCCCTTTTCCATCATCACAACACAGTAAATCACTTCCTCTGTTGCCTGCGCCATCTCCGCCAGATCTCCAGCTCTTTTTTTAGCGTGCGCTGCCTCTGCTTTCACCGCTTAGCATGACCGCGTTCTAAAGGCGCACTTCACAGCGTGAAGAATGCAATCCCCCCGTGTGCCTTTTGAGTACTTTAGACAGTATAGGTTCATGGCTGAAATGCAATACACTCTGTCAATACGGGCGGAGAATGGCAGTCACAAGGTCCAGTGCTTCTAATAAGTGATCCCTTCGGCCTCCGTGTCAGTGGCCCTGACTGAGATGGAATTCTCCCCTAATGCCGGTTGGATCTTTGCTGAAGTAATGTTGACTTGATCTGTATTGATTTTCATAAGACAGTGTTGCTTTTAATTCACATGGCAAAGCCACAGCCCCTTGGAATCGAAGCACATTTCCATTTGCATTCTGGATGTTAGTAGTGAGCAGCATCGTTTTTTCTCTGACACAGACGCTGAACGTATAGTAGTAATACTCAATAACAAGCGACGTTCAAAAGGTTTCCACACATTTTTATATTTTGGCTTGAAACGGTGAAGGCTGGAAGAGTAGTAATTGGGCGTGTCTGAGAGTTTAGCACTGTCTGATTTCCACCTTTTTTGGAGCTCAGAGAAGCTTCAAGGGGAAGATTTCATGTGATGATGATGTGAAAGTAGCAGTGCCTCAGTGGCGAAGCGCTCAACCCAAAACATTTTTTGCTGATGGCATTAAAAAGTTGGTACAACTTTCTTGCTACGTAAATGTTAAATGTTAAATTTAAATGTTAAATCTAAATCTAAATATGAAATCTAAATCTAAATGTTAAATGTTAAATCTAAATGTTAAATCTAAATTAAATGTTAAATCTAAATTTAAATGTTAAATGATAAATCTAAATGTTAAATGATAACTCTAAATGTTAAATCTAAATCTAAATGTTAAATCTTAAATCTAAATGTTAAAACTAAATCTAAATGTTATATATATCTAAATGTTAAATCTAAATGTAAATGTTAAATCTAAATCTAAATGTTATATCTAAACCTAAATCTAAATCTAAATGTTGCTTTTATAAAGGGTAAGAGATATGCTAATTGGCCATGCCCCTTGATTACAATTGGCTGTTACTCAGCAAGGGGCTGGACTGCGTGCAGTGATATCCCCTCACCAACATGGAGGATTTGCCTTAAATGATCTTAAATCTAAACGTTAAATATGAAAAATATATCTCCCACTCTAAATGTGAAACTTCACAGTTAGATAGGGCTCAGTGACACCTTTCCAACGACCCCTCGTTTAACATAATAACATTTAACATTTAGATTTAGATTTAACATTTACGCAGCAAGAACATGTACCAAAACGTAACACTGTTTTTTTAAACACATTTAGCTCTAAATGTCTGAAAACTGTGTGAATGTTGCACTAAATATTAAAAAATTATACCTCTAAATTTGTTACGCTGTTTTTACAAACAGCACCCCATAGTCATGTGCTTGTATGTTTTAATCTAAAATTACGCTTGCTCATGTGAAATTCTGCCAGATATCAGGACCTCTTATTCATGAGCATCTGAACATGTATTAATTTGTTCTTTGTGGCGTGAGGGGCTTTGATGACTGAAGGATGACTAAAGACAAACGTATGGGGAATCTGTCATTATGGAGTGCAACGTCTCATGTTTTCAGCACTGGGTTGGATTTTAGAAATCTTATGGTGTCGGCCAGGCATCATATATAATAACTATGATCAGGTACGATCGTCATGGTCTGACTACGGTCTTAGTCGAGCTATGCTTAGCCTGTTCAAAACATGTGGCTTGGGCTGATATTGTCAGGAACTGTTCAAGATTTGGACATGTAAGCACATAGATGGCTTCACTGACTTGCAATGCTTTCTGCAATACTGCATGTGGGATGACAACTTTTTGACAATAAAACAAACATGAGTCATAGAAGGCGAAAGGGCTCACACTTTTGTGGAGAGGAAGAGACGTGCCATTTTTGTCAGAGGTACACACCATTAGATCATTAGATTTAAATGAATGAATAAAGAATGCTATGTTAAAATGGCAGAAAATTCATAGTAGATAAACATATAGATATTGGTGTGTCATAAAGAGGCCATACCACCTTATAAAGTCAGACTATGTGTGAAAGGACTAGTGCTCTTTTAAATGTTTTCGGTCTATTTTCTTAGACTAACTAAGAATGTTGTCAGGATATTGTGTGTATGTAAACAGTTATTGTCTATGCAGTAAGTTACACTGTTCCTAAGGCACCTAACATCTGAATGTAGGACTTATCAATAAATATAGTCATGCTATATAGTTTTATGAATACCTTTTTCCACCAAACTGGCCCATGCACTTTTTATATTGATATAACATCAAGGTTTCTTTGCTTGTTCCCAGGCTTGTTAACCGCTACATCATTTCAGGGGCCTCTTAACCCCTGGGCTTCATGAGTGAGCAGCTAATGCTCTGAGTTAACCATCCCTAGCTTAAACGTTGGCAGCCCTGCACTGGCACATTTTTAAGCTGCACCTCTCCTCGCACATATATCTGATTCTGCCACTTTAACAGATCTGTGGAAATCCATGGAAAAATGGCTAAAAACTAATTCATACTTTTTGATACAAGTGCCGAAACTGAAACACATCAGTGTAAAATGGATAACCAGAAAGAAACACCGTGAGATTGTCAGTTTATTATTCAGTGAATGCTGAAGTATCAAGCTAACAATAATTGCTAAATCTCAGTAGCTTATTGTTGTAGCTAGTTAATTTTAGCTAGCAAGCTGTTGGCAGCTGGTGGCCTAGTGGTTGGGGAGTCCCTCCTGTGATCAGAAGGTCATGGGTTCAGATCCCAGGACTGCTAGTTGAACCACTGAGGTACCCTTGTGCAGGGTAGCATCCAGACATGCTGCTCCCAGGCAGTGGCAGCTGCTTCACTCGGTGAATGGGTGAAATACAGAGAAAGAATTTCATGTTGTTCACACTGTGTGCTGTGAAGTGGTGGGTTCATGCGTTACTATAAAGGGCCACTTTACTAAGTTAGTTAAATGCACCAAGAGGATGTGTTAGATTACACCTGACTGTTTGAACTGAACCGATGTCAGTCAAATAGCTCAAACTTGGTGAAAAAGTAACAACATAGTGCCTAACAGAGGCCTACTGAAGTGTCATTTTAACGTCATCTCACTAAACCCACAAACATTATGCACTAAAAAAATACGTATTTGTGAGGAAAGCTTTCCACTGAAATGATTCAACACAATGTGCGTTGGCTGTTTACAACCGGAAACACTCCTTTGTGATGCAACGGACACACCACTGAATGGAAGGCTTTCATTGCACTTTTCCAGAGGGCGGCAAATCGCTCTGGCAATTAAATATATGAGTTGAATTAATTGTGCGGCCTCAATACACAGCCCAGCGGAAGCCCTATCAATAAGAAGCAAAAAGCCCCAGTTATATTGTAATGAATCTTCTTCCCATTGTAAACAGCCCTCGACTTGTCGGAGCTCCCGCATTTATGCACTTGCAGAACTGTTATAAAAGTGACTGATGCTTCGTACGCTTGGCTCGATTGATTTTGTAATCTGCTGGTTTCTTTTAGGCTCGGTTGGGAACACTTTCCAAAGACATGTTTCTGAAAGCGCATCTCAGAAAGAAACGTTAAACTGCTGAATGTCCCTCATTCCTCTCCTTCACGGCAAGGCACTATAGAAACGACATGCCAGCAATTGTCTGGATGCAGTATTTGTTTTCACAAGCCGCGTGGGTAGATGGTTGTTCATGTAACCGCATTTAAGACACTCAAGGGTTAGCGGAGATGTAAGCTGTAGACAGAAAAGTACTGCAGATTTGGTGAATGAATTCACCAAAGCTGGCTCCTAATTGAGCTGAAAACCAATTTTCTTCCCTCTTAAGCCACATTTTGTTGCAGCGGTTTTCTCACTTTGCTGAGGGGAAGAACCACACAGCATTGAATTACTAACACGTAGCTTACGAAAAGCCCTATAAAGCTGCTATCTCATCACACACAGGGGCAGATCTGAGGCTCCAAATAAAGTTAGGCCTGGCAGCCCCAATTAAGTCATCAGTAGTCAACATTTCTAGTCAAAGTGTTGGGTCATTTTGAAGGAATGTTAACATGGTTAACACTTTGTGTTTAGTTGTTTTGACTATTAAGGGCAATCAATAGCAGCTTCAGCTACAGGTAAAGCTTTGTTTGATGACCTAGCTGCATCCAGCGCCTCCTTCTCATCAGACCTTTCTTGAATACTGAATAGAATACAGTTGTTTTCTACTGTGTTCCAACAGTGCTGATTAGGTAGAAAAGTACTAGGCTATTACAATGCTATCTCACTCCATATTTTCCAGCTCACCATCTTGTTCTTTTTTCTGAGGTAGTTCTGGCAGAGCTTAGACTTAGGTTTTGGGTCACTATCTTGCTGCCGGACGAACCCGACCAACTAGGCACACACCAGAGGTCCTGCATGGAGCTACAGAATTATTTCCCACTTCTGGGTAACCTTGCCATTTTTAAACCTCTTGTAGTTCAGCACTGTCCTTCGTACCATTTGATGCTATTCACTGGACTTGAACTGTTTGAATTTCAATAAAAAAAGCTTGAAACACTGGGGTGTTCTAAAACTTTTGACCGGTAGTGTATATAGTTCCAGGGAAAATCTTCAATTGGTATGAAACAGGGGTACCAAACTTGAGCCAAAGTGTTGAGACAAAACAATATCCAGAGGGTCCAGAGTTACGACACAAATCTGTTCCTTCAACAGTGATGTAACCCAAATTCGATACCCTAGCCTAAGTCACTTACTGACACTAACAAAATTGTAAAAGGTCCCTCACTCACACGCCGCATTACTGAGTATTTTTACGCAACTAATGTAGTTCGCCCACGTAGGCCATAAGTACAAGGCTAACGGTGTAAACCGAGGGGGAGAGGGAGTGGGAGTGAGCGTTGTAAACTTGAAGTGTCGTATGTTGTAACTTGAGGACCCCCTGTACAAATAAAAAAGGTAGGTAGGAGACTTATGTACCATTCAGTAGATATACCACTCAGTGCTTTGTTACTTAAATTATTTTGAGAATAGACCTTTAAAAATAAGAAATAAGAATTCATAGAAAAAAAATACATGTGTTCTTTCATTGGGTGTGTGTTAGGCTTGGCACTTTGATAATATGGAGTTAAGACTGGCACTGAGAGTTTTATTTTAAGGTTGTAATGCATTCCAAATGAATACAAATACGTTCCACACCAGTCTTTTTGCATGCGACACCATATCTTTTGACATGTATAACACCCACCTACAGCTTTTGTCATGCCTACTACTGCTTCAAATCCAAATACAGATAATGATCCAGATATTTTTAGTGCTGAACAGATACAGAAACAGATAGTGATAGTGATGTGCTGTTGCATTACACTTTATCACACACAGATACACTCAGAGACTCCTCAGTCACAGTATTTGAACCACCTTTAGGTCTTTTGTCACCATGCATGAAAGCTTGAATGTGTTTTCCGTGGGGGCAGAGCAATATTGCTTTCTAAACTTCCCAAACTAAAGCTGAGCATGAGAACACACTCCGAGCTCAATGCATCACCATCAGCTCATGCAGCACAGCAAGTGACAAATCGCTGTTGCTTCTCATTTGCATGCCCAGTCGTCCTTGACTCTTGTTGTATACGTTTTTTTTTTCCCCTTCCACCTTATCCTAAAAAGCCAGGGAAGCTTTTTAATGCATCATGCTGAACAGTGAATGATTCATTGGTTTGCTCTTGCGAACTATACATATCGGATCGTATACGGTGATAGATATCCACAATGCGACAACATTTGCGGAACCTATTGTGTTTCACTCAAATGCCGAAACGATCGTTCTCCATCCATCTTCTCAGATGGCTGGACCTGAAAGTAACGACTGTGCATGCCAGGCACGAGAAAAACCTGACTAACAGATGTAACAGAATGTCACGGCTTCTGTCATTCTTTTTCCTGAACAATAAGCTGCTTTCGGCCAGTGGTCTTTCTAGATGTGTCACTGGCACAAGACACAAGAGCTCAGAGATGTCATAGATGAAAGACCAGGGTCTGAAGTGGGTCACTCAACAGGGTACAAGTGCTGTAAGAGGAGACAATGACTGTGTCTGTTATCCCTCTCAAATCCTCAACCTGTCAAACCTTTCTTTCTGGTCTTCAGCAGGGACGGATGGGGAAAAATCACTCACAAAACATCCCTTTGTGAACTTCAATGTTTTTTGTATTGGATATATAGAATGGATATATTGAGACATGTTGATATGGAATAAAAACTTATATGGAACACATGGAAAGATCACTGAATATAAATAATGATTTGGGGTGCCACACAATTAAAACATTTAATCTAATTCATTACAAACTCTGATTAACTAATATAAATGAATTGCACACATTTTTGCTGTAAAAGGTTTTTAAATTTCAATGAATTTTGGCATATGATTGAATGAATAATCAACATCACAGGCGCTGCACTCCGCGTCTCACGTATTTCACTCATACAAATTGCTGGATGGATAAGTGGGGGTGGAGGGGTGTTGGGGGTGTACTGATGTACTCCAATGATACAAAAATTCCTTAATGCATGAATTGCAGAGAACGATACCCCTATAAACCGTGACATCTGTCCATTTTTAATAGTAATAATAATAATAATGTATAAACTTCAAGGGAGCATTTTTCCACAGGGTAGCATGAATCGATAGACTCTGCTGTCGATTTGCACTATGGTAGCATTTTTTGACAAGGCAACATGACTTATCAGAACACCCATGCTTCTATGTAAATTGTTATAAACAGCACCTTATAGATGGACTTAGTTCTATCATTGTTCTTGCTGAAGCATTTTTTTCCCTCAGCATATTAGGTGATATTTTTGATTACTGCACATGAAATTAAAGAGACGTTGAAAGTCTGTATTGTTGATTATTCATTCACTCATATGCTAAAATTAATTTAATTTTTAAATACTTTTACAGCAAAAATGTGTGTGATTAATTTAGATGAATTAATCAGAGAGCTTGTAATTAATTACATAACTTTTTTAAATCACGCGACACCCCTAATATGTATACATACACAGTCAAGTCAAGTTTCATCACATATATTCAGGTTTTAGTCCACATAGTCAAACTCAAACATACCTAAATGGCCTGCCATAATATAACATTTACAATATAAAGACCGCCGAAGGTGTGCTGTGGTATCTTCTGGCACCAAGGCAACAGATCCTTTAAGTCCGGCAAATTGAACCGTGCGACCTCCATGGATTAGGCTAGTTTGCTCAATACATCCCACAGACGCTCAATCAGATTGAGATCTGGGGAATTTGGAGGCCAAGTCAACACCTTGAACCATTCCTGGACAATGTTTGCAGTGTGGCAGGCCATTGCAATTATTGGAATCCTATGCTTGGTCTGCAACAATGTTTAGGCAGGTGATGTGTATCAAAGTAACATCCACGTGAATGTCAGGACCCAAGGTTTCAGAGCAGAAATTGCCCAGAGCATTCACACTACCTTGGTCAGCTTTTCATCTTCCCATAATGCATCCTGGCACATTCTCTTCCACGGGTAAACAATGTAGACACAAGTTGGCCGTTCACATGATGTAAAAGAAATAATGATCTATTAGACCAGGCCCCATCCTTCCGTTGCTCTGTAATACAGTTCCTTCTCACATAAGGGGTGGTAGCGGCCTAGTGGGTAAAACACTTGCCTGTGAACCCAATGACCACAAAGCTGCAACCCAATGACCACAAAGTCCCCCACCCCCCGCACACACACACACACACACACACTTTCTAACATTGTGTCCTTGAGCAAGACACTTAACTCTCAGTTGCTCCAGGGGGACTGTACCTGTAACTAATGATTGTAGGTCACTCTGGATAAGGGCTTCTCCAAATCCCACTTTACTGTTACATTCTCGTTGTAGAGACTTGGCCGCAGACAGGGGTGTGTATGGGCACTCTGACTGGTCTGTGCCTACGTGGCCTCACACACAGCAAGGTGTGATGAACTGTGCGTTCTGACGCCTTTCTATCATAGCCAGCAATAACTAGCCTTCACTCCCTACATGCATCATTCAGCCTTTGTTGCCCATGATCCTGTCGCTGCCAGGTACTTACCACTGCATACACTGACTTACGTAAATCTATTTTTGTAGGTGGGTTAATATTCAGCCATATTTAACACCTGACAAATTGGAAATATTGTTATTGCTTAAAATTATAAATAAAGAACTGAACAAAATATAGATAAACCTAGGTCAATTTTGCTTACCCCTACTGTTTAAGAAAAATAATGCTTAATATCGTTTCACTGGTCCATTTACTCATATTTTTGTGCCATACACTCATGCTTACATTTATGTCTGTCAGACATTGCTGAAACTTTGTGTCCATGTTTTACTACCAGAGTCTACTTTGAGATCATGTCATTATCTGAAGCAACTTACCCAGGTGTGTGGCCCAGCAGGCAAAGTGAGACAAAACAGAAGCACAGCAAACATGCAAGGCTGCTCCAGGCTCCATGGTGTTCTGTTCATAGTACTGTATAAATGTCCCCTACCTCAGAAACAAGCTGGACTGATGCTAACTAAACAACAAGAAGTGATCAACGGTCTGCTACCTGAAACATCTCTTACTCAATCATACAGTTAAACTGGCTAAAGTTAACAGGTGGTTCACTGCTTGTACATTGCATTATCAACACTTATTTGTGGTGCATCAGGATAAACACCATCTATCCATCCATCCACCCATTCATCCATCCATCCATCCATCCATCCATCTGTCCATCTATCTATCCATCCATCCATCCATCCATCCATCCATCACTCTCACTCCTTTTGTCTGTTTTCAAATGAACAAAACGTGCTTGTACATTGCCTTATCCACACTTATTTGGGGTGCATCAGAACGAACGGCATTCATCCAACCATCCATCCATTCATCTATCCATCTATCCATCTGCCCACCCATCTAGCCACCCATCCATCCATCTATCTATATGGCCACCCATCCATTCACCCATCCATCCATCCATCCATCCATTTGTTCATTCATCCACCTATCCAACCCTCCATCAATGTCACTTCTTTTGTCTGTGTTCAGATTAGCAAAACATGCTTGTACATTGTGTTACCTGCAGTAATTTGTGGTGTACCAGTATAAAAACCATCCTTCCATCCATCCATTCATCCTTCTGTCCATCTATCCACCTGTCCATGCGTCCATCCATCCATCCGTCCTTCCATCCATCCATCCATCCATGCATCTGTCCATCCATCCATCTATCCCTCTCACTTCGTCACTCTTGCCTTTGTAAAAAGTCATAGCATCAGATTCTCTCTGTTGCTTTTCTCTTTCTGTAGAACAACAGTTTTCTTAGAACAACAGTCTGTTTCAGAGTGTGGGATGTAAAACATTCAGAGATAATGAAAAAGAAATAAGACAAAGAGGAGATTACGCCAGAGATGACCTGGAGGGATATGTCTGACTCTACTCACAGCTAAATTAGACATTTTTCATATTCTTTTGCCTAGTGAGGAAAGTATGATCAAAATGAGATTTTTTTTCACTCTCTTGTAAGGGAGTCATGGTTTGTTAGAACAAGGACAGCACACTAATTATAAGACTTTGTAAGCCTAAAAATTACAGTCAAACACAGCAAGGTTCTAGTAATTTTTTTAAATATTATGCTCACTTTGAAGTCAGTCAAATACCGTGTTTGTGTTTCATGACCTGGTATCTAAACGTATGGACTGTCATTCTAAATGGCTTCAGAAGCTGTAGCTCATAGGTATGCTGAGCAAGGGACACAAAGGTCTAACCATGAAAGGCTTTGGTATATATCTTGCATAACTCTCTGTGGTTTCATTTTGGCTGTGATGTTACAACCGCTTTTGCACTGACCAGTCACAGGCATTGTTGCATAGTATGGTGATCCAGAGAGTTAATCCAGCTTCCATGTGCATGACCCAGCCGTAACTTTTGCATTTTTTAATTTTCGCAGCAGTCACATCATGTAAACATCAGGCAAACATTGTCTCTGCAAGTAATCCTTGTGAATTAGGAGCCGTTTTTATAAATGTATGCATTTATTAGCATATCCATGCCATAACATCAAATCTCCAGTGCCCTTAAGATTGTGTCAAAGAATGACTAATGACTTCTATAAAATATGGTCACAATAAAGTATGTTAAAGTTTTTTCTATTAAGACAGGATTTCAGAACAGCAAGGTGTGGTTACACCAATAGCAATGTTTTTTTGTAAAATTGAAATCTTCAGTTCTTCTAAAGACTTGGCCCAGACTCCGTTAACTGTCACTGTTTTAATGTGCTGACACTAATGAATTTCATAGGTCTCACCTGAAGAACAGAAGGGTCAATTAATCAATTATTGAGTCAGAAGGACAGTGTCAGTTGATCTCTTTCGTGACGCACTTTCATTACCCAAGGTTAATGTGTATTTAATAATTAAACAATAATTACATTCGCACTCAACCTTAATTGTATTTTCATTTGCCCTGGGCTAATTTGCAATTGATGTGCCCTCCTTCCCCTGACAGTAGATCTTTCCTTTCGACAGAGTCACTTCTATTATGCCGCTCCCAGCAGAGTGAGGTGTACTTGTGCTCTTTGAGAGGAAAAAATATATATATATATTTCAGAGCTTTGAAGATTAGCGCCCTCGGCCAAGCCTGGCAAACACAAATCTATAGTGGGAAAATAGATAACAGTATTGAGCGATTGTGTTGACACAGTGTTCGGAACCAGAAGTGTCCATTCAGTGGACTCATTGGGGGCCAAAAGGGTAAAAAACAAGTAAAAAAAAAGCCAGTGTATTCAGTGATTGGAAGGACTGTGGAAATAAGGGTTTGAAGAGTTCAATAAGAGCCTATTTATGTTTTATGTTTCATATATATGCCCTTTGTGTAAGGATCCACATATAAAGGAGGTATATCGAGTATGAGAGTAACTTATTGCTCTTTTATCCTAAAAGTCATATCAGATATATCCACAGATGAGTGACTTTATTACGTATTGATGCTCATTGTCCATTTTATCAGCATCACTGACCGTATAATAGTTTACTGTCACAGACTGTAGTCCATCTGTCTCTCTGCATCATTTGTTAGCCCCCTTTACCACCTTCAACAAGGGTCAGGACCCCCACAGGAACATCAGCATGTGTAAATTGGGTGGTGGATTATTCTTACCACAGCAATGGCAATGCCTTTGCAGTGCGTGTATGTGTGTGTGTGTGTGTGTGTGTAAGTGCAAATTAAAATTAAAACTTTTCTGCTCCTATATATGTGGCTGAATGGATAACTTAAGAATAAACTGAGTGTCATGTAATCCTGACAGCCCTACTAAAATATAGTATGCGTATTTGTTTGTGCGTGCACGTACGTTCATTTCCCCTTTTGAAGAGAAATAATGGCAGACATCAAAAAAGCAAACCAGACGTCTGCAGTTCCTCCTACTGAAACCTATTTGGAAAATCCTGAATGCCTCCGCGTCCAAGCGGCGAAATGCATTGCCTCCACCAGTCCTTTATCACAGATCTCTACTGCATCTGTATCCCATTCTCTGGACTCCAGCCAACATAATGTGATGTGTAGTGAGTGATTTCGGGTTCATCCATCTCAGCCACTTTTATCAGTGGGTGTCCCATCTTAAGCTGTTCTCTGATATCTTATCCCTACCGCAAAGCCCGCAATACATCCTCTAGCCCTCCAGGATGAGATTTAGAGCAGCGCTGCCGCTTACATGCTTCTCTCTGTGCTCCCTTTTTTTCCTCTTTCAGTAGTGCTGAAATACGTTGGAGAGGGAGAAAAGAGAAGAGCAATCAAGTGTTTTAGCATGATATGAAGGATATATTTGCGCGTTGTGTGTGTTCCCACAAATACCAAACCATCTTAAATGGGTGTCGACCAGCAAGAAAGTTTCTACTTTGGATCTTCTTCTCATGTTTCCTTTTCTTGCTGTGAGCCCCTGGGCGTGCTTAAAAGAGACTAAACAGCACTAAACAGTACATTTGAATCAGATTGGTTTAGCCTAAGGGTTATGAGCTAATGTTAATGTTAATGCTAACTGCTAAGTAACGTGGCCCCTTGTAGTCACACATACACACAACACGGGGTGAACAGTGTGAAATTCCTTCTCTGCATTTAACCCCTTCACCAAAAAAAAAAAAAATGGCTGCCAAGGGGAGCAGGGAGCAGCTTGTGGGGGACGGTACCTTGCTTAAGGGTATCTCAGTGGTACCACTGCCAGTACTGGGATTCGAATCCACAACCTTCTCCCTAACCACTAGGTGACCTGGTGCCCATAATATAGGCGCAATGCAATGATGATGAGGTACTCCATTATCACTTTTCATTTCTTAGTGTGAAACATGTGTTTAAGATGATACTACCATTGGAGTCATTAATGCTGGGGATGCTGGGGACATGTCCCCACCACTTTTTGTTAAGGCCCATTATATCCGCCCTAGCCCCCTAAATGTGCTCCCCACCTCTATATGACCATCAGTGTAGTCCAGAACACTTTTTAAACTAAACTGATGCACATGGATACTACCCTACAAGGCCAGGCACTAGATAATGAAGTACACAAAGTATAGCATAAGGTTATATGGTGCCCAAATTGAGACAAATTATGGAATATGGATCAGAATTAGGTACATTCAGAACCAAGTTCTTCTTGCTAATCGAAACATTTCTTGCTTAATGAACAAATATGAACTAATTTTATTGAACTCAAATAATGTTGAATGAACCATTGGTTCGTTCAAAGTATTCAAGTTGAATATTTATTTTTCAGATGATTTAAGTTCAAACGTAATGCCTTGTTTGGTACATTTCAGCCCAGACTGCTTTTTTGAATGACATGCAATACAAGACGGCCAACCAGAATAAAGGTCATTTCCTTAAATTAGTCTAAGAGGCACAGACTAGTTAAATCTAAGGAATAAAAAGAAGATGGAAAATGGTCATGTAAACAAGAATTATGTTTTTATTGGTAACTAAAGAGGTAAGTAGTAAGTGGACTTAAAGAGAAAATAAAGGGAAAGGAAATATGCCATTTAATTTGTTGCCTTACTGATGCTCTCAGATTAAACGTGACTTTAAACAAAGTTGTTCTTTTTTAGAGCTGTCAAGGGGCATGAAGAGTATGATCCAGCAAGTTTTTGATTGATTGGCTATTAGATGGGCCTTAGCTTATTATTGCAATAATGGAAGTGAATGAGTAGAAGCTCTTGTGCTAATGAAGTGCGTCCCTGGTAATTAATTACCAGAGTGTGTGTGTGTGTGTGTGCGTGTGTGTGTGTGTGTGTGTGTGAGAGAGAGAGAGAGAGAGAGAGAGAGAGACAGAGACAGAGAGAGAGAGAGAGAG
>JBBPCX010000088.1:25225903-25237117 GCA_037974365.1 Hydrocynus forskahlii | reverse complement strand
GTGTGTGTGTGTGTGTGTGTGTGAGAGAGAGAGAGAGAGAGAGAGAGAGAGACAGAGACAGAGAGAGAGAGAGAGAGGAGATTAAATAACTGAAACTTGGTATGAGTCATATTTGAGGCAGCGGAATCTGATATTTTCAGGTTAATGAATTTTATTTAAAGATAATTGCACATGTATGGTTTTGCACTTTAATACTATACTAATCAATTTTTTTAGCATTTGTTTTGCATTTTATATGAGCATTGCCTGCATTGCTGACTTTCAAAACCACAGCGAGACATTTCAGAGGTTTCCCAGACATTGCCTTTTCCCAGTGGTTTAGCTATGACAGCTGTTTGTTTCTCTTGAAGAGTCCTACTATTTCCCACCAGATATTGAGAATTTCCATAATGGTATTTCAAGAGTATCCAGACATGCCTTCTAATTAATGAATTCAGCTGCGTTAAGGTTCACCTATTACTGGTACAAGCATACACATACAGTTTCACCTCTACAGAAAGCATTACTAAAGGAATGGGAAGCTCTAAAGCACAAGCCTAAAATCAAATAAAGTTAAGTTCAGTCAAGTAATGGCAAGTTTATTGTCATTTCAGCCACATACACACAATACACAATGAAATGTGGGCCGTGGTGGAACACAAAGAGCAAAAACAGAAACAGCACAAGACTACACAAATGCAGGAAGCACAGGACTAACGAGAGAGTACAAAAAACACACACAAGAGCAACAGTACACTAAGAGCATGCCAAGTATCAGCCATAAGGGTTTAAAGCCCCCCACCAATGGACTGATTGGCAGTGGAACTGCGTTTTCAGCAGTCATGAAGCTCAATGGATGGGCTAGAAATGTGTTTATGAACCAGAATTATTCATTCCAGTATCAGTGCCTTACGTCACTAGTGCTCTTGTAACTGAATGCAGTCAAACCCTTACAGAAATATTGTAACACCTAGTGTGAAGCCTTTTGAAAGAGTACAGGTTGTTTTTGCAGAAGAGGGTGGGTGTACGCTATTAATACCATTAAATTAATTTTTAGTGTTATCCTGCTCTCACACACCTGCTTCAAGCCAGGAAAGGCTTGTTAATTAGTTAATTAGGCGAGTCAGGTGTGTTGTGAACATGGAACGTTTTATAATGTGCTGAGCAGGGGGGCTACGGGATGAGAATCACAGGTGTAGGTCATTGAGGCCTACTCTTCCCAGAATATCTCCAGAAGAAATCAAGATGTGTAACTCTGCTGATTTTACTGTATGAACTCCCTTGAGAAAGAAGGTATGATATGACTGAAAAAGGGAAGAGAAGAAGAAGCTTTCATGCCAAGGTACCAGTCATGGCCTGTCCTTTAAAACTCTCTAAGACTTCTAAAGTCAGTCGCTTCGAAAGTCAGTGTACATCCATTAGCTGGATGTTCACCGCCATGCTTGCAAAGCCACGTTCACCCAACATAAGTAAACGCCCGGAGCGCAGTGGTATAGGGAGTGTATGATGTAAGTCCTGTGAAATAGATAGTAAGTCGTCTCAAGGTGTTAGAACAGGACGATGAAACACCGAGTCATGTTATAGTGTTATTGGCGCTAAGCTATTTCTTACTCAGGGAAATAATATTAAAATAAGCAAATACTAAAACTGGATAGTTCCCAGCATCCACAATGTAATCCTCACCCTGATACATGTGTCATGATTCGACATTACATTCACAAGTGCATCATGATAGTTGACTTTTAAAGCTAATTCAAAGCTAAATGTGACTGGCTAGCGACCTTCTCCAATCCTGAAAAGAAGGATAGGACATCCTAAGGTAGTCATGCTGTAAACCGCTGGGATGAATGTTGAAGGGCAGGTGGGATGTCTATCAGTTTGCCAATTGCTATAAAATGCCTCCTACCAGTGACAAACAGTGTTTTAATCTGCATAAAACCAAAAGGAAGACAGTGAGGAAGCCCACATGGTACATCGAGTGTCCTCAATCTAGTGTAAACAATGACAAAAACAATGCGATATTACATGCAATATATGGACAAAAGAATTGGGACGTCTGACCATTACACCAACAGGGACTTTATGGACACTGCATGCAAATACATAGAATTTAATATGGAGATGGCTTGTTTGTGCCCACTCATTCTGTAGAGCATTTATGAGTTCAGACACTGATGAGTAGAGAAGGTCTGGCTCGCAATCTCCGTTCCAGTTCATCCCAAAGGTGCTGGACGGGGTTGAGGTCAGGGCTCTGTGTGGGCCAGTCAAGTTCTTCCACAATGAGCTCATCCAGTCGTGTCTTTATGGAGCTTGCTTAGTGCACTGGGGCACAGTCATGCTGGAATAGAAAAGGTTCTTCCCCAAACTGTGTCCACAAAGTTGGAAGAATGGCGTTGTCCAAAAGCATTAAGATTGTCCTTCACTGGAAGTAAAGGGTCATTTGAATTCAGTAATTAAGAGGTTTGTCCCAATACTTTTGTCCATATAGTGTGTGTTTCATATATGCCTGGGCATAATATTTATACCTGATTGTACATGTCACTGCACATGAATGCGTAAATAAAGAAATTTAATTAGGTGCTACATTCACATTGAATGAATTATAGCAATGTATACTAATGTAGGGAAGTAATTAAATAAATGTAAATGTAATGATTCGTAGTATCAATGCAAGTCATGAAAAATGGAATTATTATTCAAGAATTAATCATAATATTGACGTATCTCTAGTGTATGTCAGTGGAATGTAGTATGTATGGTTCCTGCCAAGGCTGTAATTTAGCCCAGTGCGCCAAGAATTGACACGTATTAAAACACAGATGAATAAATGTAGAAATAAATATTGATTAGGTTCGAAGTGTCGATGTAAAATAGTGAGAAAGAAAATTGCGATTCACTGATTAATCAGAACGTCAACATGTCTGTACTACTTGCAAAAAGGCTGCAGTGGATTGGCACTGGTTCTTGCCAAAGCTGCGACTATCACAATGAGCCAAGACTAATTTATGTATAACTGAGTGATGGATGGGCTGCAGGTGTTTGTTGAAAACATCCATATGGCTTGACAAAGATGCTAATAAGACGTTCATTTGGATTTCTGATCTTCACTGAATTTTCACTGAAGTGCAGTCCCAGTCAAAGATTTTGGAGGGTTATAGAGGAACACCTAGCACACTGTGTTCTTTCTTATATGCCCATTCTCCCTCTCTGTCTCTCTCTATCTTTTCCTAACTCTATCTCACTTTCTTCTCTTATCTCAAACTTTGTCTTCATCTGTCTTCCCTTTATCGCTGGTTTCCTATCTCTTGCGCGACCTTCTTTCTTCTCTATTCCTCTCTCTTTTATCGCTGGCGTTTATCTTCCCCCTCATTCCCTTCTCTCCTCTCTCCCCGCAGTGGGACGCCATCACGGAGATGGACGAGCAGAACCGGCCCATCCACACCTTCCAGGTGTGCCACGTGATGGAGCCCAACCAGAACAACTGGCTACGCTCCAACTGGATCCCACGGCAGGCGGCGCAGAAGGTTTACGTGGAGCTGCGCTTCACGCTGCGTGACTGCAACAGCATCCCCTGGGTGTCGGGCACGTGCAAGGAGACCTTCAACCTCCTCTACCTGGAGGCGGAGGAGCCTCACGGGCCTGGTGCCCGATTCCACGCTGCCGACTACGCCAAGATCGACACCATCGCCGCTGACGAGAGCTTCACTCAGACAGACCTTGGCGACCGCGTGTTAAGGCTCAACACAGAAGTACGAGAGGTGGGCCCCATGGCCCAGAAAGGCTTCTACCTGGCCTTTCAGGATGTGGGCGCGTGCATCGCCCTGGTGTCTGTTCGTGTCTACTACAAGAAATGCCCATCCACGCTGAGGAACCTGGCAGCCTTCCCAGACACGGTGCCCCGCGTGGACTCATCTTCGCTCGTGGAGGTGCGGGGCGCATGTGTGGAGAACGCAGAGGAGCGTGACACACCCAAGCTGTACTGCGGGGCTGACGGAGACTGGCTGGTGCCACTGGGGAGGTGCGTCTGCAGCGTCGGCCACGAGGAGAACAACGGCCTCTGCCTGGGTGAGCGTGTGACTGTTTTTCAGTCCTCTTGAACGGGGTTCCGCTCATTTGACTTAAATCTCTACATAATTCAGTCGTTGATGGAACAGTCAGTCAGTCAGAGTGGTTGCATTGTAGAGAAATATAACAATTCAGATTTCTTTAGGAACCAGGGATCGCAATGTCTACAGCGCAAATACAGACATTTTATCTGCAAGCCTAAATAACAAGGGAACCTACCCATGTCTAAGGGAAAAATAGTAGTAGTTGACCTGTATGCATATCTCTGTGACTATAGACTAAAGACTACAAATGCCTCTCTAAACTATCGTAAAACAACGCCTCAGTGAGTTCATTATTTTCTCACGTAATACCTTTCTGTAAGAACTTTTAGAGGCATTAAACACTTTAGACATCTGGTTTCTGTTACCACCATGGACAAGTTTCTCTAAAATAGCTTGTTTCATGTCAAATCCATCTTGACAGGACGATCGTTCAGAAACTTTGAACAAATTCTGAAGTTCTCCTTTAAGGCCTTTGCAATTCGTACATGAACAGAAAGTGAAATCACTTGCAATTTTTGAAAAACGTTGTTGCATATAAAAATGACCTGATTTAAATCTAATTTTAATCAATCCTATATGTTGAATAAAACAATAAGTGCTAGACTGTAGTTATCTTTTTACAATCATTTATCAGGTTACCGAGATTTGATCACTGCTTTTGAAATATGAGGCACTCTTGGTGTTGAAGTTATTATAACTTCATTCCCAAGGCTGCTCTGCCTCATAACTCATTTTACAGCTCTGCTCATCATTCTGGACCATTCCGACATTTTTTCTCAGTTGTTTAATTTTTGCAAATTTTGGCAGGTAACTTTGTTGACAGTTTTTTTTTTTTTTTTATGGCGTTGGTATGGCAACAGCCAAGCCGGCGGATCGTTTTTTTTTGTTTTGTTTTTTTTCGTCTTCGTGTCCTAGCAACCCGTACTTTTTGGAAAATGTCAAAAGCAGCTCGGACTAGAACATCCGATAGCACGGGAGAAAATAACGAGCAAAGTTTTGGTGTGAAAGATTACGCTGCGTTCGGCGTGTAAAGGCTTTCGCTTTTTTCCTCTTCCTTCGTCCTCCTTGCTCTTCCCTCTCGCTTTATGCACAGCCGAGGAAAAGCTCCATTAGCCCGAGAAAGCCGAGTCCCTGTCTCTGGCGACTTGACAGCAGATCAAAGAGACGGGAGAATTATGCTGCAATCCGGCGCTATAGCCCAATTCCTCTGTACGGATAAGGACAGCAGTTATTAAGACATCAGTGGCTGTGGCCTGGTTTCACGCTGCCTCAGCCCATGGGGAAGCCTCTCTGTACATATGACAGAATACGAGATGGCAGTGGGAGTAACCAGGCATCATTACGGCTTCCTCATCGTCATAACAGAGTATTTCTGTGATTGTGAAAGCGTTTCAACATGAGAGAGGTGTTTTTGTTCTGTGTTATCTGTGTTTCGGCCTGTTTCTCTCTCTTTGCCTCCCTAGCTCGCTCAGGTTTTCTCACTCTCCCTTTGTCTTAATTTCCTGGTGTAGACAAGGCTCTGAATAGAATATCAGTTGGCCAGTAAGGTCACCCAGAAGGTCCTAATGATATAGTGGAGATCATTATTGGTTCTGCTCAAAAAATAGCAAAAAAATACTCATCTTTGAGGAGTTTCTTGCGTATTTGCAAATTTCACAGTATTACAGGTTAAACTGGTAAAATTGCCATCATGGGTAAAATGTCATATATGTAATTTGATGCCATCCTTACATAACCTTTAACATGAGATATGAGCGATGAGATTGCATGAGAAAATAATGGGTTATTATTAGTTTGAGGTTGTAGACGATGAAAACAGAAATTGTTGGGTGCAGTTTATACGTATCGACTTCTTTTTTATGTTCAGCTTCAGCAGATAAAGGTTTCTGAAATTGTGCGAACCCCACACTGGAAAGGTTTTTAGGGGAAAAAGTCATTTGTCATGCCTCAGATTTCCCTCATGTGCCTTTTACGATGCAAACAGGATGATGGAGAGGTATGAGCTGAGGAGGAGATGAGAGTGTAAAAGGAAATGTTGCTTAGAAAATTGTCAGAGCCAAGGCTCTATGTAACAGAGATCTCTTTTACAGCTCAAAAATAATATATAGTGTACCGTAACAATAGTGTTTCCCCCTGATCATTTTTTTTTAAGTTGAGTGGAAGACCCTTTAAAACTGTTAGCACATGTTATCATGTGTATGTGGGGTCATCAAACTTATATACGGGGCTGGTGATGGAATCATCACACAGTATTATTTATTTAGTATTTGGTTGGGGCAGCTGGTGGTCTAGTGGTTTGGATGTTGATCCTGCAATCAGAAGGTTGTGGGTTCGAATCCCAACTGCTAGTGTCATCACTGAGGTACCCTTGAGCAAGGTACCATCTCCACACACACTGTTCTTCGGGCGCCCCTCATTGGTGGCGGCCCCCTGCTTCACTTGGTGAATGGGTTAAATGAAGAGGAAGAATTTCACACTGTGTGCTGTGCTGTATTCACGTATGGCTATAACAGGCCATTTTATACTTTATTCATAAAGAATGCTACAGCAAGTTTAATATTTATGTCTGTAAATATCCAGAAAAAAAGAGCTCTCATTGGTTTTCTTGTAGAATGGCGAAGTGAAAACACCACTCAAGCTTTTATTACACCTGATATTTCACAATATTTCAGTAAAACCACTCTAAACCAGTATCATAGATTGCAAAAAAATTATATCTTTGAACTTTCCATGAATTTCTGTGATTAAAGCCTAGAGTAACTAGATGCTAGAAAACTAGAGTCAGATGTCAAAAATATATATCGCACAGTTATATCAGTATTTGGAGAGAGACTTGGAATCTAAATTTAGTGAATTGCTACGAAGCAAAAACTAAATTCTTGAGTCCTTATTTCATGCAAGCTGAACAACTTGGTTAAGGCCAACAACAGTTTTAGAGTTTGATGCAGGCCTGTTGTCAGACTCATCTTCAGAATCTGACCAAATGAGCTACCATTCAAATATCTAACAGAAGTTATATAGTGTACACATATTCTGATGGCAAATGCTAACGTAGCACATTAATCGTTAGCTGAGTCATTATTTAACAATACGTGCTCAATGGAATAATACAGTTATTATGGGAAAAATTGCTGTTAACTGTGGTAACCCCTCTAAAATGCTGACACAGCCATGTAACACCATGCAATAATAGATTTTGATATATAATGGTTTTACTGATATAATAAGTTCTACTGTGAATACATTTACCAGTATTACTAATGATGTATTGATAATATAATATTTGAATGTAGTACATGTTATTCACCCCTCCTCCAGTTCTAAAAACTTATAGCCAATTTTAAAAACTTGGGGAAAAAAGGAGCTTAAACAATCGCTCAAGTTCTTTCAAGTTATTTAATATTATTATCTTAGCTAATTTACCAATTTAATATAATCAAATTGTTACTAGCTAACACCATACACTACCAGACATTAATCTATATGGTAGTGTGAGTGATATTCCCAATGGAAATAACTGACCGCAGTTAGACTGTGTCTAATCACTGCATTACTATATAGCTGCAGATAGGGTATGGTTAGATCAACCATTGAAAGTGTATTGAAGCTGGAATGTGTGTAGTGAGATAATATTATATTTTGAACAAAAGTTGTTTAATCACTTTTGCAGTTTTTTGGCTGGATATCTCTGGACTTCCATAGCAGCTCCTGTTCTGTGTTAAACTCAGACTTACACCTTTGGTGGAATCGAAAAGAATAGAATGGAATTGAATAGAATAGAATAGAATATCTTTTATAGTCATTGCACTACACAGGAATGTACAGTGCAGTCAGATAAGATTTGCAGCTCTGTATATGCTTATCTCTTTTAAATAGACATATAAAATGTATTAAAAGAATAACAAATAGAGTGTGATATCAAAAATGGAAAATGTATCAGCTGTACCGGAATAGAACACTTCCCAACTAATCAGAGCAGTATCAGTACCGTTGTTATAAAATATAACATTTACATTTATATGAGCTGATGGCATGAATGAGCCATTTCAGCATTGTTCACAATATTTTCATATCAGTCAGTCCTTACTGTGTACTGATATCAGTCCCTTGCCTCCATCACATTGTCTCTTTCACAAACACTTTAGTGACGTGAGCTCGGCCGATTATCCCTCTTTCACAACAGATTTTTCACAGACATAATTCAGAGTTATAGACAGACAGAAGTGTACAGATAACGAGATGGGATAGTCCCCTTCACTTCCTCTTCTTTTCTGCTCTTTTCTCTGCCATCACTATCTTTGCCTCTGCCTCCACTGTGCCTCTATCTGTAGCGCGGATCACTCCTCCGATTAGGACTGCATTCGCGCCTGCACCTGTCAAAGCCCTCGTCAAAAAGGTCTGGCATCGGGGAGGGCTTCTGCCGCAAAGTGAATCCTTAAGCAGCTCTTCACTGCCCTTTAGAGACCAGCTTTACACACAGCCATTCTCTCTCATGCTATCTCGAGCTCTCCCATTTTCTCTCCATGCATATCTTAATATAATATGTCCATCTAATCGGGGTAAGAAGATGCTCACATTTAAATTCGAGGATCAAAATTTGATTCGATTTTCAGTAGGAAAGTGAACCAGTAAGAGCAGTGGTTGTAGTGTAGTGGGTCATACTGTTCCCCCCAATAACAGACTGGGGTTTGATTTCCCATCCAAGCAACCTCACCACACTACACCAATAAAGGTCCTTGGGCAAGACTCCCAACCCAGTACTCTCCAGCCTCACAAGATTCAACCATTAGTCACTGTGGATCACAGTGCCTCTTAAATGTACACGTGAGATTAAAATAAGAGACCATCAGAGATAGAGGGCAGCATATCAGCAATGGTGGTTTCTAAATTTCTAAAATTTCTAAAATTTCTTATTTTTGGAAACTGATTGAAATTGTTACACTTTCACTATCAGGCAAAACCCACCATCTCCAAAATGATGGTTTCCCACTGGAGAGAATACCCAACTTAAAGGAAGTCAATGTCACAAGTAATTAATTTTAAATTATCGATCAGCCATTTCAATTCAAGCCATTTGAAATCGTTTCTAGTGGTTCGTTCATCACGAACGTTTACACAAAGTGAAGGGCAGCAGGCATTTCAAATAGTGTAACAGAAAGTCAGATTTAAGGTTTTATTCAGTGACTGCACATACAAGAACGCCTCATCAAACAATTGGGGAGAGGTAACTTTGTTTTGGCCCAAAGGTGTGTAACGACTGGGGCTTTGAGGCAGGACACGCTAGCAGGACGAGTTGCTTTATGAGGGCCGATCCAGCACACCTAGTCAATACAGTTAAGCTGATGAGATCAGAGTCCTGAGAATGGGATAAGGTAAAATGCTCAATCTGTTTTTGGAACAGCAGCGTTCTGTCTCAAGACTCTTGACTTAAGGCTAAAAATCCTGTATTTTCACCTTTTTCTTCACTGGGATTTGAGATTTGCAGTGAAATAACATAATACACCAAATAGCCTCTGTTTGTTTGTATAGATAGATAGATAGATAGATAGATAGATAGATTGATTGATTGATTGATTGATTGATTGATTGATAGACAGACAGACAGACAGACAGGTAGACAGACAGACAGTCAGGTAAACAGGTATGTAGACAGACAGACAGATAGTTGCACAGACAGATAAACAGACAGACAGGCAGGCAGATAGACAGACAGACAGGTAGATAGACAGATAGATACATAGCCAGATAGACGGATGGACGAATGGACGGAGGGACAGACACACAGACAGACACACAGACAGATAACAATTCCCAATCTCTCTCTCTCTCTCTCTCTCTCTCTCTCTCTCTCCTTCGCCCTCGCTCCCTTGTCCCGACCTGCCCCCTGCTGCCATTCTGGCTGAGGGGAGCCTGCTCTTTTATGCTGCACTTCACATCTCTCATGCTGTGGCCAGCCCGTGTTTCATACTGCCGATGAAGCCTTGCTGGAGCTCCATGAGGAACATTTAAAGGCCTTAAGTGCACCAAGTTTTTTTGTCACTCACGCTTTCAGGATTTCTCTTTTTTTTGTGGGATCTTTTTTGGACTTAGCTGAAATGGCATGATAGATGAAGCTGTCACTATTCTTTATCACCATGTCTTCGCACAGTCCTGGCTGCAATGGCCGTGTCATCTTTCTGTGACTGTTACTTGTGCTAGCTTTTAAGAGGAACGCTTTTTCTAGCTTTTCCACTCCAGGGTAAGATAAATCAATCATGTTTCTACAGCTAGGAACATACTAGCGATCCAGGATCAAATCAGTCTCATCAAAGTTGTCATTATTACAGCTAGCACCACTCTAAGCTGCTGGCTCTTGCTGCTATGCTCTTGCTTCAAGTGAGGGAGTCAGGATTTTCCATTTTTGCTATTTGGCAGAGGTCAGTCATATTTAAAAAAAAATATTATTCACTTTATTTAGCATCCCAGACCCTGTTGGCTGGCTGAATTAGTTGACAGGCATGAAGCTAGTCACACTAGCGGGGGTCCACACTTAGATTCCAGCTAGTTCTGATCTAACTCCAGCTTTGATTGCAGCTTCTAAGACCACACTTTAAAAAAAGACATCACTCATAGCTCGCATAAAGCTATATTTTCCCTATACTCTAACATTAGCCAGTTCATTTCATGTACTTTAACACAGACTGGCAAATCTAGTAAGACCTGACAATCACTCGGGCTTTTTCCCAATGTTTCTATACACTAAATCTCTTTACATATACATTCATAAACCCCAGTCATAAGATTTGGGGATTTCTGCATTAATATGGATGCAGCAAAACCACACTAATCCAACAGAATGTGAGCAACATGCCCAGGCGTATGGGGAGCAAAGCCGGTTATTTACAGGAGTCTGGTGCGGCTTCTTCCGTTGTTTTACTTCTGACTTCACACCAATCTCGTATCAGCTAGGACAGGCAAAGCAAATATTGTTTTAACTATATTGTATTCTTACAGTGCTGCCCTGTCCCGTTCACATGGTTTGGGCTTTGCTCCGAGACAAACAAAAGAGGCATGAGAGGCATATCTCCAGTCTGCTGTTTGTTTATTTGTTTATTGGCTTTGTTTTCTCCTACAAGCACCACTTGTT
>JBBPCX010000088.1:25198323-25211211 GCA_037974365.1 Hydrocynus forskahlii | reverse complement strand
TCCTCTTTTTCTGTTTTTTTATTTTTTTCCCGAGCGCCGCTTCAAAGGCCGGGGTGATCAGAGCCGTCGGAGAGAGAGAGAGAGAGAGAGAGAGAGAGAGAGAGAGAGCGAGCAAGAGAGAGGGAGCGGGAGAGAGAGAGCAAGCGAGGGAGAGAGTGAGAGAGAGAAAATAACGAAACTCCCAGACGAATAGAGAAATGCGCAAACAGCGCTGTCTACCCCGTCACTGCCTGCCCAAACAAAAGCAACATAGCACAGTTTCTTTCTCTCTCTCTCTCTCTCTCCTTTTCTCTCTCTCTCTCTCTCTCTCTCTCTGACTCTCTGACTCTCTTTCTCACTTAACAGCAAAAAATTCCTGTCAGACAGTTTCAACATCTCAATTGAAGCTCTTTTTCTCTGTCGGTTTTCAGTTTTAGCCCCTGAGCGCTAGCTGCATAATGGAGCACTCCTATCATGACCTAAATAAGACATCATGGCATCATAAGGTGTCGTGACAGCTTCGCTGCCGACGAGCGATCTTTGAGGTGGTCATGTTTCAAACACACGAGCACACGGAGCGACTGGAACAGTTAAAGAAGCCGACAGTAATAACAAATCACAGCTTGGTGCACTTAAATTTCATTCAGGATATCATTTGTTCATCCTTTTTCATCACAAACAAGGGGTTCACGGAAAGTGTCTTCCTACAAAAAGGTACTACTAGAATTAGGACAGGCGTTTTGCACTTCATTTTTAAACTTTGCAGGCAAGTGTTTCTGCTGAAAGCCTGTGGTTCGAGTAGTTTTTAGAGGAGAAGTGTTGCCACTAAGTCAGGCGGAAGTGTTGCCACTGTCCGCCTAATGGCACTGAACAGCCAAGACATGTTTGGTGCCTGGAAAATTAGGCGTGTCCTTCTTTACTTTTCCACAGGACATATAAGGCTGATGTAACAAGCAGTAGAAGCTTATGATGCTAATTAAGATTTTGGGGCAGCTGGTAGCCTGGCTAGGGAGTTGCCCCTGTTATCAGAAGGTTGTGGGTTCAAATCCCAGGACTACCAGTGGCACCACTGTGGTTCCCTTGAGCACAATAATGTCCCTACACACTGCTCCCCGGGCGCAGTGTTCCTGGCTGCTCGCTGCTTCACTTGGTGAATGGGTTAAATACAGAGAAAGAATTTCACACTGTGGGCTGTGCTATGTTCATGTATGACAAATGGACACTTTACACTTATTTTGAAAACATTGGATTTGCGTGCTATAATTACATACCTTAAATTGTATCAAGCTGTAATCTCAAATAGAATTGTTATGTTGTTTTTGACATTATGTAATATATAATGTAATATAATACTATTTTTAATTTAAAAAAACCCCCACAGAAATACAATGTATAGCTAAAAACTGAATTTTGTCCATATTTTTGCCTTTTTTGTTTTTTTCTTCATCGTTCGAAAGCAGAATGTCAGAAAACGTGCCCCATAAAATATATTTAACCTTATTTTACATGATTAGGACAGTGCTGTCTGGTGAGGCTTCAGCTGTTGGCTCTCCATTACTCTCGCGGCTCTAGTGCAGAACTAATGAAGGGCACATGTCTTGCCTGATTGATTACATTTGAAGTAAAAACACAATTGTGTAAATCTCATTTTTCAACAAACTAGCTATTCCTTCTGAGTAATATCTGACTGATCTTTTCTATAAAGCAACAGTTTCACACAGCCGTACAGCGGTATTGTCTTGGTTTCGTACCCGAGAAACACTTCTTAACAAAAGCACTTAGTTATTTTGGGTCCTGTGGAAGTACAGCCACATCGTGAGCCAAAAGGAAGTCATTGATTTTCCCACTCGAAGAGCGAGAAAGAGCCGAGCCGGTGCCAGCTGCAAATGCTAACAGTGTGAGTAACGCACGTGCTAACAAAAAAAAAAAAAAAAAAAACCAGTAAAGTGATCACCGCAAATTAACGACGCGTCCGAGACGTTCGCTCCTCTCCCAGCTGTGTCCTCTTTAAGAGAGGCAATCAAGAAAAGATTCCACATTTGAGTGGTGTAGGATTTTAAGACAGATTTTTTTAAAGGCAGCGCAGTACATAGCGCTTTCACACCAAAGGCGTCTTTATGACTCACAGAGTTTCCATCTATTTTTGTTTCCTGACACGTTATGAGATGAAATCGGGGCATTTTCATGAGCATTGACAGCACAGAAGGCGAAACCTTGGCTGAGAGTCATCTATACATGGCAGGAACGCAAAAACACCCACATAATCAACCCTATACACCACTTATATCAACTGTAGCATTTCAGTTTGGAGCGGCACATGAGTGGAGGCAATGACCGAAGCTGGTGTCTCATTATAGCCAACCTATTCTCCAGCCTAGCTTTGCTCTACCTGTACTATCAATGGTGTATGGATGTGGTGTGTTTAGGCGTATAATAACAGTGGTTCTTTTGAAAGATTAGGTGCAAGTTATAAAGGTGGCAAAGTTAAACAATATGGACACTCTGTGTCAAAGGGATGGAAGCAGCTTGTGTGTGTGTGTGTGTGTGTGTGTGTGTGTGTGTGTGTATGTGTCTGTGTGTGTAACCATAAACCCTCTCATGTTAACATAATATCTTGTAATACCTCATAGACTGTGAAACTGTAAAACTTTAAATGCTTGACATATTTGATGACTACAGATGAGTTCTGACATCATGCCAAGAGGATAAATGCATGGCCTTATAAGGTATTTGTTCATTTGTATAGTTTCTGAAAAAAAGAAAAGAAAACACATAAAAACACTGATTTAAAGCATTATGAAAAGATACAAGATCTTAACCTTTAATGGGCAGCATACTTGTAAGTTTGCTTTTGAGAGCCCACAGGCGAATCCCCCCTGTTTAGACAATGATGACCTTTACGATTAGCTCAAGTGCTTCAGAGACAAAATCAGTGCACGGGAAGCCAACTGCTGAAGACCACTACTTTATAGTAAAAGTACTGATGTTGAGTACATCTCTTTTAATAATATATGATATAATATAATATAATATAATAAGATGATAAGATAAGATAAGACAAGATAATCCTTTATTAGTCCCACAAGTGGGAAATTTGAATTGTTATGGCAGCAGGTGGACAGAACAAAAGAAGAAAGAAGAAGCAGTACTACCAATTGAATGAAAGCTATACAACACAACAGTATAATACACTGTTACATGTATATGTATATGTATGTATGCACACACTGGATATATTTATGTATATATATATATATATATACACATATATACATACACACACACACACACACACACACACACACACACATATATATGAATGTATGAACACGGTGAATATATGTACAGGTACTATAATATAATATCATATTGATTTATTGATGCAAATCATTTTTGAGCTCCACTTTCGTCTTTTTGACACCATGCCAGCTGCATTTTACTATGTGTGGATATTTCATGATGAACAGACCAATAGAAGTTTTCTCCTTTTGATGTGGAGGTTCAGGTCATGAAGACTGAAAAAGTGTAACACGAACAGTGACTGTATAAATATTTTCTGCGGTCATGTTTGTCCAAACTTTTGTCTAGTACGGTAAAGCTCGGACTATTTCGAGATGGAGCTGTAGTTATGGGTTCTCTGATGAAAAAATAAAAAGGGCCTTGGTCCCCGTGGATTCAGGAGAGAAGCACAGGTCACTCACTCAGACCTGGCCCGTTCGTTTCTCCTGATTGGCCTGTCATGGACATGGTTTCTCAACACAGAACACATCTGTTATGATATTGATCTTTGGGTGGATTGGAGCAGAGTTTGGCCCCTAATTTATTTCTCTTTCTCTCTCTCTATCTCTATCTGACCCTCACTCTCTCTTTGTTTCTATCACTCTCTCACACTCTGTATCTGTCTCTCTGTCTCTCACTCTGTCACTCTGGCCCTACCGTCTGTCTCCCTTGCTCTTGCACTGTTCCTTTAAATGTCCCTCTCTTTGTCCGTCTCTGTCCATTTGGCCGATTGTACTTGTCGGCTCTTTGCCAGCGCAGAGACTGAGAGGGACCAATAAAGCCGAGGGGTTTGTAATGAGGGCTGTTATTGTGGACAATCTGCTGGAGAGTGAATGAGCAAGAAGGTGGGGGAGAGGAAGAGATGGTTTCCTGCCTTCGTGTGCTTTATTTTCTGCTTGGTTATCTCCCTATTATGGAAAGAAGATATATTGAGTCATATGCAAGATACTGAGAGATCTGGCTGAGAAAGAGAGAGAGATGGTATAAACTGTCATATAAAAATGGACCAATAGTGTGGGGTTATGATTACATTCAGAATCTTGATAGGAATCCACAAAATACTTCTGTTCAAGTCAAATGGTTCATGGAAATAAACGGCTCACTGGACTTGACCACAGGTTTCGACGGGTTAAAGGCATCATAAGGTCCACAGAACTTCCCCTGATAGCCCAGCTTATCCCAAAACACAGAAAGCTTCTTCTTTAAATCTCTGGAGGATTTACTTCATGTGTGCCACCCTTTGGGCCACAGTCAAATAATTTTTATCAAATTCAGGATGTAGAATCAGAGCTTTTTGTGTGTTGCCACGTTTGTATTGGTATATAAAAGACACGCAAGGATTCCTGGATATGCAATAATATGTAGATTTGTCATTTTTGGCTTGTTCCTGATTGACTTTGGACCCAAATACCTATTCAAAATGGTAGTGAGACAAACTAAATAACATGTTTTGGCTTTTTGTTAGATGCCATTCTTTAGAAAATAAAGGCAAAAAGAGAAAGCACAGAAGAGGACATTTGGAAGAAAGAGACACTCATTCTCGCAGGTTAACCATGCTGTAATTTTTTTCAGATTTAACCTCAAAGGAAATCAAAGTTATAACAGGATCCGTCTATGTAGACTTCGGTGAGTCAAACACTCTGTAAACTGTACACTGTACGGTTTGTCTAACTTAACCTAAAATCTAATAATGTCTTAGAGTAAAACATACTATGAGTTCAATAAGGTTATTTGACCTAACCTGGACTAAGGGTTAAATAGACAGTTAATCTAACTTAATGAAATGTTCACACAGCGTACAGGACAGCCGATATTTCCAAAATGTATGAATAAAGGGAAGAAAAAACAAAACAGAATACTGTTGATTATTATAAACACAGTCAGAAAACAATGTAGTGTAGATTTTAGGTAAGGTTCGTCTGGCTTGCCCTAATCATATGATATTTTATGATTGCCTTCAATATTTTACCGTTGACGTCATTCAAATGCTGTCTTCAGTAAACAATTTACATGAACTCTAACAAATTTGAAGTGAAGCAGTTTGGTGGTCAGAGGTCTCCAGTTTCTGTGAGTATGTGCAGTTTTTCCAACCTTCAGTTCAAACCCTCCTCAGTCACTTGTTTCATTAGTGCTAATGTAGAAATTATTCAACGAAATCCTTCTTTCCTAGAGCTGGGGATTAGGCCTCAATAAACGTTCATCTTTATCATCATATGGGGAGAGGGCTTTCATTGCAGCTCCCATCCCATTCTCTCCCTCTCCCTCTCTCTCTTTTTCTCTCGCTCCGTCCCCATAATACACTAACCAGTAATTGATATTTGGGGATTGTATTTTCTTCCCCTTGCGCGCGAGCTTTAGTTGAATGAGCTTCTGAGTGATTGTGGCGTAAAAACAGCTGAGGCAGTCGAAAGGTGGGGTAAGGGGGAGTTTGGGGAGCGGGAGGGGGAGGGGGAGTGGGGGGCGAAATTGGCTGTGTGCTCACGCATGGTTCCAGAGGATTACCCACAATGCAGCGTGTGTGAAGGTACATCGGGGCGGTGGGGGGAGGAGGAGAGGGGGACAGACTGGAGCGACCGCTCACCTGCTTCCATCTCCCTCCTTTCCTTTATTACCCATTTCTGTCCCTCGCTCACTGGCTGTATCCTCCTCTCGGCATGCAACTTGGAAGATCCAGCGAAGGCCCAGCTGGCACAACAGAAGACTATGAGCAAAAACACAAGTCATTGAGTGCAAGCTAATAGAAAACTGGGGTCTAGAATTTGGTCTAGAAAACAGGCTGCCCCCAGTGAAATAAAAAAATCTGTCATTGTCCTACTGCTCATGTTTTTCAGAATAACAGTCTTTTTCTTCCTAATTTGAGATTGTTTTCCTAATTTAAGATTATAATTTAAGTCTTTTTTGCAGAAAACGTTTAACTGTTTGTAGGTCATCTTGCATGCATAGCATGTTAAAGATCTAATTATGGACTTTCAGTAATGTTAAAGTCTGGGGACAGTGAATTTCAAATCTTAATCTCTGGTTTGTTGAAGTAGTTCATGGTTGATTCTGATGTATGTTTGGATCATTTTCTTGTTGTAATATCCGACCTCTTTCCTTCTCCATGTTTAGAACTTTTCTTCGTTCTATTCTCACAACATGTCCTGTGAAATTGGCTGCCATACAACCCCAAAGGTTCATAGATGGTTTTTTTTTTATTGAAATACTTTTCTTTTTAACACATCTTTGTCATTTCTAATACAATCACAGTTAAAGTTGCCCTCAGATAGATGATGTTTGTGCACAGTTGCCCAGTGCATCACTATTTTTATGCAAACCAAGTCCTATTGGTCCTTGGTAGTGATGTGGGGGGTTTGCCTTTGCATACCTGATCAGTTTAAGAACAATTATTTTTCAGATATTTTTTATTAGTCTTCCATCTCTCTTCTCCTCTTCATCAGTTCTCATTAACGCCTGTTTCCTTATGACATTTTGAACACTGAAAATGACAAGCAGTAGGGATTTAGACATAGGTTATAGGTTTTCGTAGTCTTTGTAAATCTGCTTGATAATGTGGTATATTACAGTTTGTTCGAAATACATGCTTTAAAAACTTCTTTTCACTCAGAACAGCAATAAAACATAATCTGACCAGGGATGCCCAAAATGTCACATTAAACTATACACAGCAAATCTGTTTTTGTCAAATTTATATCATAATAAAATATATAATTTTCTACTTACACAATGTGACAAAAGCTCAGATTCTCTTCTAACAGAATTTTTCCACTTGTTGCACTGGGCTACATGGGACAAAAAATAAATATGGAATTACAGCATGCTTTAAATCTACGACTTACGTATAAGTTACATATTACTTGCCTTCTTGATCGTGATGAACAAGAGGGCTTAAAAATATTAGTGCAAACATATGACCAATCGCAAAATAGTGTTTTTAAGTGTCAAAATACCTGACAGTACCTCTCATACTGCAGTATCAATACCCGTGCAGAGAACCCAAAATGCAGGTAGAGTATCCGGACGTAAAAAATGCAGAATGTTTGTAGGCTCCAGCATATATGCCTCCTTACTAGCAAGTCTCTATCAGCTCCACAAGTGAGCAAACAGCTCTGAGCAAACTTCTCCAATAACAATGGAGACACAGACAGCCCAGAGCGTGTGGTAGCCTTCCTGTACTGAATGAATAATTACAGTATGTGTGCCCATGTAGGAAGGTCATGTTTAGTTTTTTTACTGCTGTCTAGTTATTACTGTCATTTTGCTGTACTTTTCAAGTGTGCTTGCGTAATTAACTTTTAAATTACAGGCGTAATACATCGGTTCTATGAAAAAGTAATTGGTTTTCTTTGACATTACATCACAATGAATGGTTTTACATCTTTAATCCTTAACCTTGAGAATAAGTGCATGAACCTTAACCTTAAGTACAAAAAGTAATATTTGATTTACTTAAGACCCAAAGTTATCTGAAGTTATCCACTTTCAAACCTAAATTATAGACATAGATGTTTGGTCCGATATATTTCCCAATTAAAAATATTAAGAAAATATCATGCTTGTAGGAGGGGTCATGTCCTTTTTATTGTACATTTACAATACTGTGTTTCTAAATGCAGTTGTATACTATATTTGTACAGCCCTGAATTCCCAATAAACAGTACACGTGTGCCCCAATTTGCAACCAGGACTGTCTGAAAACCCCCAGTTTCTTTCCATTGTGTAGTATAGCATGTAAAGATGCAGGCAAACACGACAAATCCAGCAAGCTGGCTTTCACTAGTAAATGCTTGATTCTTCATCCATGCCAGGACATAGTGAGCAATCATGCTAATTTTCCAAAACAGCATGGTACTGTCAGTCAATCACACCAAGAACTCTTGCCAGTTGTTGAGACTGTCAAACTAGCAGTAACTAAATGTCTGTTTCAATGTAACACTCACTCTCTCATTTCTGTAACCGCTTAATCCACACTAGGGTCGCTGGTACCCGCAGCCTATCCTGGGACTAATGGGCGCGAGGCAGTGACTCACCCTGACACGCACATACCATTCACTCACGTACTCACACCTACGGTAAATTTAGAAAACCCAGTTCACCTGACACGCATGTCTTTGTCATTGTAACGCTGTATTGTTAATGTAAAGGCATGGAGTGGTTAACTGAAACCCAGAACACCATCATGGTGGCAATGTCAAGACACGCAAAATGCATAAGGATAACCAATAACAATGCAAATTTCCCACCTAAAGGTCATAATAAAGGTTTATCTTATCTTAAGTGTGAATGAAAATAATTAAATAAAAGCAATTAAACAAAAATAGCCAAACCACAAACAATGCTGAGAAGCTCCAGCCCCCTCATTGCAATATTCAGAGACAAGCTGCTCGAGACTGCACTAAGTACTGGCTTCTTTCCCGATATGCTTCATAAATAACAGCTAATTACTGTAAAATCAGACTTTTGAACTGCTTTGACCAGAAGTTTGACCAGCGATCTGTTATATTTATGGAACACAGCAGATTACTGTGTGATTTCTGCTGTAAATTTACATCCATTTTCTTTTTTCACTGAGTCGGGATGTTTTGCTGCCTCAGGACCTGCACAGCTTGCGTTGTTGAAGGAACCATGAATTTTGTTCTATATAAGAGCATTCTTATGGAGAGCGTCTGCCCATTGGCCCGTGAGACGAAGCTGAAACATAATCGCGTTATATGGCAGAACAATGATGCAAAACGGAAAAGCAAATCCACATCGGAAATTCCAACACCGAGATGAAACAAAATTTATGTTTTGGAATGGCCTTGATCAGTATATCTGAATGAATGCACTTCTGCAGTGAAAAGTGGGCAGTCTATGAGAATGATGTTAGCATATGGAATATGTCTGCTTCTAAAGAACATGAAACAAGTTATTAACTTTAGAGGGCATTTTTTTATTGCACATCCATGATCACATGTCTTTGCTTTCTAAATGAATGACAAGAATTAAAAATGTATTCTGTTGTTTTTGATAAGGTTCTCTTTTTAAAAGGTTCTCCTCTAATTTATTTTCTTTTCAGAAGCAATATCAAACAACATCTTAACATCATAACAACCTAAAACAAACAAATAAGCAATCAAACAAAAGCCTAAACACACTCCTTACGATTTGAATTTTTTATTTAATTAATTCAGGGATCAAGGTCAGCAAAAAACTGATAGTGTGCTGCTTATCTGTGTTATCATGTCAGATTAAAAGGCATTAAAAATAGTTAATATGCTTGCATCAGCCATATTTTATAGCTGAATTTGGCACCTGTTCTCTTCCTACAGTTTTTTAAATGTAGGCATGGTTCCAACGTCGAAACGCCTATTAATTTCATAGGTTTTTGATCGGTTGATCAGGGGCCAAAAAGGGATTGTTTTAAAAATCGATTTTTGTGTTCGAGTCAGCTCTGTATGGTGTATGGGGAGAGAAAGAGGATGGCCGAGTCGCCTTCAAAATACGTTTTGGAGAGAGAGTCTGTGATAAGAAAGCTAGAAAAGGTGAAAAAAAAACAGACATCAAGAAACAAACATGGAGCACAACACACAGAACACTCATAAACTTCATGACACTAAAGCTCAGGCCAAGTTCACTCCCCCCTACAGCCCGGGCCCTGAGTCAGAACATCGCAAGTATCGCATGGAAATGCAGCTAGTGTGTGTATACTCAGTTACATCCTGATAACACAGAAATGCAAATAGATGTATAAAAATATATTATATATATAAAATGTATTTAATAGTATTCATTCTAATTGTTATTACTAGTATTTACTTTTTGGATTCTTGTTTGGCTGATTTTGCTTTTATTTATTTTTTCACCCAACCCACCTCTCGCAGTATTAGTGTGCAATTCCAGCTAGGACAGCTAGAACTTGTCCCAGTCACATGATCCCACCAACCAGTGGTGCCGGAAGCATTTTTAATGCAGGGGGGACGAATCAGTCTACCGGGGGGGGTCGTTTGGGAGGTTCGTGTAACGTCTCAGCAGTTGCCCGGGGAGCTTGGAGGGTCGGGGGTGCGTGTACAGCTATACGTCTTGGCCGTTGTCCGTGGGGGAGATTGGAGGAGTGGGGATGCACGCATGTCTCAGCTTTTGTTCGGGAAAGAAAAAGGGTGGAGAGGGGGTGACAAATGATTTTAAAAAGTTTCACGTTTTTTCCGACTATAACGGCCACCAACACTGGAAGTGTGAAGACTAGCCCGTGATTCCTTTGGGTGATGCAAGCGCCACCGCTTTTTTTAGCTGCCATGAACACAGCACCGTTTGGCAGCTCACTACACTTGGAGAAACACATTAACTGCCAATTTTGTTACATAAGCTACAGATACCTGCACTGGCTAGCTTTCTGAGTGATGGGGGGCGCAGGGGCATCCTACCCACCCAGAGAGGACGAGGCCAGTCATGCTTTTATTATGCTTCCAGCCTCAGATAGCCAGGAAAACCGCTGTAGATAAAACTTGTGACCTCCAAATAGTTGTGCCACTCAAGAGTTCCTTTATTTGGACTTTTGAATGAAATTGAATTCAAATACTACCAGGTTAAATGTCACAAATAAACAATCATTTATACTAAGTTGCATGAAAATGGAGAATGCTGTCCAGTTTGGCAACACTCCCCACATTTTATTTGCTTTTTGACTATGAAGGAAGGGGAGGGCATTAATAAGTATAAGTAGTGTCTTTTTATGTAAACTGCATCTTAAAAATTGTTGGGCCAACTCTTGTTAACGAACAGTCGGATATGCTCAAGATTTTTAACCACTCGGAAGCACTTTAGAAAGTGGCACCATTCAAGAGTTCCTTTTATTTGTACTTTTTAATGAAATCTAATTGAAATACTACAAGGTAAAACATCATAGAATAACAACTATTTGTAGTAAATTGTGTGAAAAGGGAGGAAGCTGTCCAGTATAGCAAGACTGGGTGTAATGGAGAGTAGTGTCTTTTTATGTACACTGTGTTTTAAAAAAGCAGTTGGATGCTCAAGAATTGTAACCACTCAAAAGCACTTTATACTAGAAAACGAGTTCAGTTCAGTCGCGTCAGCTGAACATGCTGCTCTGGGCAGCAGCGAGCCAGTGAGCTCTCATTTAATCATGGGAATAAACAAAACTTTGTTCCAGCCCTGCTGTCATATAGTATCTTATGACATGAGTTACATTTGCATTCTGTGTGAGTCTGCACTTCTGTCTTTTTTACGCTTATTTGAGTAGTCAAGCAATGACAAAAACAGTGATTAAATGTAATACAGGAGGTTCTCGGGTTACAACAGTCTCGACACATGACGTTTCGAGTTTACGATGCTCACTCCCATAACTAGTTTGGTTGTGTGCAGCAGAAGAATATGTAGTATATGCAGAATTCGCATTAACGCAGTGAGTCATTGAGGGATTTGGAGTCCCCTGGTATGCTTACCAACACCATTTTGGACTGTTAAAAGCACAAGTGTTTTTACTCATTTTTTTCTGTTAATACAGTACAAGGTACATGTACAGTATATTTCTGTCCTTTTTGTTTTTCTGTGGCTGATTTTAAAACTGTGTTAGGATCAGTAAGTGACCTAGGTTAGGGTCTGTTTCGACTAGCACCAAAATTGGGGTTACATCACTGTCATAGGAACGGATCTGTAGAACTCGAGGACCCCCTGTAGATGCTTTTTTCTTTCCATAAGGCAAGACTGGACAGAAATTCAAACTATAATAAACTCGGATCTCTGCTTCTACAGACAAATCCTGACATGGTGTCAATTGAAAGTTTAGTGTCTGCACCTCCGTCAGAATTGAGATAAGGATCACTGTGTTGTTGAGCTTGCATCCTAATAAGTCGGGGGATTTCGACAAATGATCAGAGACATGAAGCGAATTGGCATTCGACTCGAAACTTTTTGCGAACCTTAACGGCACACTTACATCATGTTATCATATCTCTGAAGCGAGCGGCGCTGTGTTTGCTTACAAGGATTCATATCTGCCCCTACAAATGAAAGATGTAGCAGATATTAAACCTGTCGAAGCGGCGATGGTGGCGTGAAAGAATTCTGCTCACACTCGTTCTCTCGAGCGCTCGGCGTGCCATCCAAGCGAGAAATAAAACACGCTGCTTCGCTTTCATACATGCCTTTAAACTATTCCTGTCCCACTCTGTCATCTCCCTAGCCGCCCAGCATTGCCTTTCAAATGACAAATAAAATGGGAAGGAGTGATTTGAAGACAACAAAGAAAGGGGATCACAATGGAGCCGGAGCTGGGACATCACAAGCACAACTAATTTGCTCCTCTGCCGCTTCATTGGCACGTGCTCGCCATATTCCTCCTGAAAGCAATAGGTCTCTGGGCCTTCAGGTTTGAATGGGTGATTAGCTACTGATGATTGGCAACAGCCTTCCTGGCTGCTTCCCACACTAAAGAAGGGAAGAAGTGAACTGAGGTGATTAAAGATATACTGGTGGGTCAAAAAGGGCCCTTTAGTGCTGAGACAAAAAGACTACAGTCTCAAAAGAAAAATCTTGAAAAAGGTGAAAAGGTGGACCCCTTTTTATTTTCATATAGAACCATTATTAAGGGTATTAAAAAATTTGCCTCATATAATTTTATATAGAGCCATGCAC
>JBBPCX010000088.1:25180258-25195796 GCA_037974365.1 Hydrocynus forskahlii | reverse complement strand
TGCTTTAGGATGAACTGGACAGAAGAGTGAAAGCAAAGCAACCTGTAAGTGCCGCACACTTATGGGAACTTCTGCAATACAGTTGTGAAGAATGAACAACGAGACATTGAACCTCTTGAATTTCAATACAAAAAGCAGAAAAATTGGGGTTTTCTAAAACTTTTGACCGGTAGTGTAGGTAGTCAGTATTAAACATTTTACGACATTTTAAGCATTTTAAAATATGTGTGGGAACACTGTTCATATCATCACTACTAACTGTGTGACCTTTCACGCAAAATAAATAGTACATCAAGTATGGACTCCAGTACATCAAGTATGGACTCTCGAGTTTGGACATAGCAAGTTCAGCTCGGCAGTCAGAAATGCAGTTTTTGTAATAAATCAGTCAAAATGTAGGATCCCACAATAATGGTACACTTCTAAAACTAATTTTGGTAAGAGGTTGGCAGACATTTATCTTCCTTTATCTCTCTACAAATGTAGAAATAAAATAAAAGAGATTTAGTTTAAGTCTCAGTTCATGTCCTCGCAAATTTCTCTCTACAAAGCCAGGGAAAATGAAATAGCCACCCTTCTTGGTGAGATCAAGCCCCGGCTTCTAGCAGTTGATAGATATTCAACAGAATACATCTGGATTTCTTGATAAATTACCCACTTTCCTCTGCCGTCCCATATGCTCCCTTTGTTTTCTAGGCGGAAATCTTGGCGTCTCTTCAACCTTCACCGTCTGGACCCAAGTCGGCAAAGACGATCGTGAGGAGTCGCTGGCGTGAAGCTGAAGAGTTTAATTGCTTTTTAATACCTTTAAAATCCCACAAAGAGCTTTCATTAGCTAGCATCTTTTTACCAATGGACCACCGGAATAGTCGTCATATTATCATTTTAAAATCATGATAATTCGATTTTCGTTTAGATTTTTCTTCCCCAGTCTCGACCAAACAGCATGAGTTGTCTTCCACTCTGCAACTAGGTAAACATGATTGGCCAGGCTGCCTGCAAATGTAAAATCAGCGAGAGTTTTTCCCTCCTCTGAGGATTCCTGCTCAGAGCGTTTTCAGTGTGCAGATGGCACTGTTACATGTAGTTGGGGACAGTGATGAGTGCCTGCATATGGACTCAGTGAGACTCGGAACCGTAGCCAAAAAAGATTCACACACCCAACACAAATCAGCCATGTTAAAATCAGCACCTCACTGTTAACACTTGCCCAATGTATGTTGTGCAATTATTCCCTGGTGTGACTAGTATGGGTGATTCTGAAGTGTAGAAGAAGGTGTGGTTTCTTCAGTTTTGCCCTTTTTTTAAGGAAATTTGTTATTTTGGGAGTTTGGGGTACTTTGTTATTTGTAACATTATGGTCAGGTTGGATTGGGTCTAATCACTTCACCGTCAATACATCCAATTTGTAATATCATGTAACAAATGACAATTGTACTTGTAGACTATTGGTCAGGTTGGTTTGAATTATTCATACATTAACACATCCATCCATGCATCTGTCTATTTGTCCATCTCCATGTCCATCTATATTTGGCTCTTTCAGCCATTATCATCCTCCTAAATGCTTGTTAGGTGGAGACCCCCAGTCCCCAGTCTTGCATCAATCTGTCTAGCCATCTATCCATCCATCCATAATTGTCTCTATAAACCACTTGTTCAGCTCTCTCCTTCCATTCTTCTTAATAGACTTAGTCACAAGGTGTTATTCAGATACCAATTTGTCTGTACATCCATCTCTCCACCCACCCTTCCATCTGTACATTCTTATATCCATCTATTACATTTACTCATCAACCCCTCTATCCTTCAGTGCATAAATCTGGATCGACACTTCTCTTGCTATTATTTTACGGCAAATCCCTCCATCCGTTTATATATTGAGATTGCATCCATTCATTTACCCATCTCTTTTCCCATGTACTCTTTCACCCATCTGTCCATCTGTCCACCCATCCATCTGTCCATCCATCCATCCATCCATCCATGCATCCATCCACTCATTTGTCCATCACTTTGTCCAGCCATACTATGTCTTTATATGAGTTCTTCTAACCATCCACCTTTCCTTTTGTCCATTATTGCATGCATAATCTGCCCATCCATCTATTTGTCCATCAGTTTTCTTGCTATTATGTTACCATCTATCCCTGCATTCATTTATATGTTGAGATGTGCATTCATTCACTTACCCATCTGTCTTCCTAATTATTTTTGCACCTGTCCATCCGTCTGTCCATCCATCCCTCCCTCCCTCCCTCCAGCAATCCATCCATCCATTCATCTATTCATCCATTAATTGATTCTTCCATCCATGCTTGACTTTTTCAACTGCTCTTTCAACCATCGTCCCTGGCCACTTCATCCTTCTTAATAGTCATGGCTACATGCTATGCAGAAGACCCCCGGTCCCCTCCATAGTCTTTAAATTAATAGCGTGCTGCTGCTTAGCCTGAAGAGCTCAATTTATAATTGAAACCGTTCCACGAGTGAGTCTGAGACTTGGGCTGGTTAGCGGAGCTCGGCGGCACTGAGAAGGCGAGAGGGAATACTTTATTATTTTCCTCACTGTTCTGTAGTATGGCTGAGGGCTCTTCCACTGCGCTTTGCTGAACATGAAGCACAGACACACATATGCACAGACACACACGCAACGACGAGGGGCAACATCCTCCCATCCAGTGACAGATATTAATGAGGGAATCTGTATGCATTTGAAATCACACATTTATACCCAATTACTTGCAATTAAAAACCCATTTTGTAACCCCAGCTAACCTTTCTATATTTCGCCGTTCTCCCTCTACACTTTTCTAATACCTCTCTGTCTCTTTCTGGTTCTCTCTCTCTGTCTGTTTGTCGGTCTGTCTCTTTCCCTCTCTCCCTCTCTCGCTCTCCTCTCTCTCTTTCAAGTGGCATTTTATCATTTTGTATGATTACGCCTTGAGGCGTTTCTATCCATCTTTCTCTTCTGCTCCTCCTTTCTACCCCTCCTTCACGCTATCCATCTTTTTCACTCGTACACCTTTTAGACAGGATGCTAAAGGCTCACTTTCTTAAGCACTGCCTTATTTATGCGCTTTTACCATTGCCTTCTTTTTTCCCTTCTGCATTTAATGCGTGAATATCACCAAGAGACCATATTACTGTAATGGCATCTACATTATGGATGGCCTTGAAGAAGATTCTTTGGAAAAAAAAAGGCTTTCATTCCAGTGTGTTATTGGCATGTCCATTCATCAGTCTACCAAGCCTGCCAGACAAAGTGCCTGAGAACATTAGACAAGCATGAAATATATGGTAACCTTAACCCTAAAAACTGTTTTTAAGGGAATTTGGTAAAAGCAATGCTGCTCTTTAGAAGTTACTCTATAATTGAGCACCTGTTATTAATGGTTCATTAGAAATGGTTCTATATACACTAAATGAACATTGCATTCAAATACATGAACTGTAATATGGAGTTGTTCCCCCCTTTGCAGCTATAACAACTTCCACTCTTCCTGAAAGCCTTTCCACAAGATTTTCGAGTTTCTGTGGAAATTTGTGTCCATTCATTCTGTAGAGCAGAAGGTCAGACACTGATGTTGGATGAGAAGGTCTGACTCACAATCTCCATTCCAGTTCATCCCAAAGGTGCTGGATGGGGTTGAGGTCAGGACTCTGTGTGGCCAGTCAAGTTCTTCCACACTGAACTCCTCCAGCCATGTCTTTATGGAGCTCGCTTTGTGCACTGGGACACAGTCATGCTGGAATAGAAAAGGTTCTTCCCCAAACTGTGTCCACAAAGTTGGAACCATGGTGTTATTCAAAATGTCTTGGTATGCTGAAACATTAATATTGCCCTTCACTGGAAGTAAGGGGCCTAATTCAAACCCTGAAAAACAGTGTGTCAACGTAGTGTAGCACCAGACAGGGTTCCACAATTGTTACAAGTCAAAGAACACTGTTCTACATTATTGCTAAAAACGTTTCTTAAATTTTACAGGATTAAAAAAAGTTGTTCTTTAAAGAGCCAAACACTGAAGGTTGTTTTGGAAATTGCTTTTATTTGGGAATTGCTTTTAAAATTATTTTTTGGCATTGCTTGACAAGCTAATGTTTGTAAGGAAAAAAGTGCTTACTGACATCAGGGCTCTACAAGCAATGCACAGAGTGTCTACACTCCATACATGAAAGAATAAGCACGTTCAACCATTGTAAACACAGCTCAGTGAACATCTTATTCCACACCAGTGTGTTTTAATGAGAAGTCGGACCCCCTTTTTTCTGCTGTAACAGCCTCCTCTGTTCTGGACAGGCTTTCTACAAGATTAGAACATGGCTGCATGGATCCGCTTCCATTCAGGCACAAGAGCACTGCGGGGATTCACACCAGACACATTGTTTACAGACACTTTTTTCGTATTGTTTTTAATGAGAGAGATGCAGCTTACAGCCTGTTGTCTGATTCTGCCTGGTTGTCTTTCGTGTCAAGTGCTTCAGGCAGCCTGAGTTGAAAAAAAAAAAAGTAAATTTGAATTTACTGTGGAGTTAACTCAAATGGCATGCCTTCAGTGATGGTTGCAGCTGCAGAGCACCCTGATTTAACTTGCACTGCCTCACTGGCTAGTTAACAGTAAGACCTCTTTATGAAAGGATGGGTGGCCGAATTTTCTGCTTCTATATATTGAAAAGGTTGATAACACTCTTCAAAGACTAAGACAGTGGAGTTCAGTTTTTTCTGGTTTAAGGTTATCCCTCCTCCTTTTACAGTGAGGTCAGGCATTAATGATTCAATTCCAAAGGCATTGAATGGATTGATATCAGGCCTCGATACATACTAGGTAAGTTCATCCGCTAAACTCAACAAACCCTTTTTTGTGACCTTTTTTGGGACAAAGGGGGCTTTATTATACAAGAAAAGGTATTTTCCAAACTGTCGATGAAGAATGAATGGACCCAGTCCAAACTATGAAAAACTGGCAATTATTCCTCCTCCACCAAACTTTACAGTTGGCACTGTGCATTCAAGCATGTAGCATGACATCCTCAGATTCATTTTCAGTCTGTAAGATGGTGAAGCTTGATTTATCACTTCAGACAATCTGTTTCACTGCTCCAGAGTTCTTTAGTGTTATGCTTTATTGATTAGCAAATGATGAATCATGCTTAATGTGAGCGGGACATGAACTAGTGAGGCGGGAAAGGTCAATTTTGATTTCAGACTGACTTTAACTGCAGTAGACTTTATGTCATTTTAGATTGTGTTGGAAGAACAGTTCAACATGCATAAAAACATTTTGTTTCCTTAAGTGTGCATTCTGTCTGGTTTATATGTTATAAAGCATTCACTTTGGTGTAAGATTTGATGCTGGATTTGAAGAGAACAAATCAGGGCAATATTGATGAGCTATGCCAGGATTGTAAGACATTGCTTTAGGATAGAGTAGCAGTACTCTGGAGGCATGGTCTTATTAACTGTATTACTAATTACCTAAATATTGTCAAGTTCTGTGATTTATTTGTTTAACGTCACTTTTGCATTAGCTAACGCACAAGTTTTTGTAAATGCGATTTTGAATTAGGGACCAATTCCTCATTCAATTACACCTGTTCAAAGCCTGTGGTATCTTTAAGTTACAAAATTTCCCCCAAGGAAATCAGGATAAATATTCATTGTTCTGTCCCTTTCTCCCTGTCTTTCAGTGTCTTGGACCTAGTGGTCCCGTGGGTAATATTTGGCATGATGGAACCTTTATTTCGTTCTTTTTTTCCCTGAGAAGGTAGGACAGTAATTCCCTGGACAGAAGATTGAAAGGACGACTTTAGATTTGCTGCTGTCTGCGCCTAGGTGTGTGGGGGTGTATGTGTGTGTGTTTGTGTGTGTGTGTGTGTGTGTGTGGAAAAGAGCAAGCGCCAGAGAGTATTTGTGTGTTTGTGGGTGTGTGTTTAGGAAATGTGCCTCAGACAGGGCTGGAAATTGCTCCAGCTGAAGAGGAATCACTTGCTGTACTTTTTCATCACGGCCATGCAGGCAGGAACAAAGACATCATTCAGTCACCCATTCACAATGCATATTGATCAGCTTCGTCACACACTGTCTGTCCCCATAAACCCCTGCATCTCTCTCTTCTTTCAGGCTGCTCTTTCTGTTTTTCACTTCCGTCTATATCCCGCTCTTGCCTCCTTTTTGCAAGCCCATGTTCGTGTTACAGGGTTAACGTGTGGCGAGTCTATTTTTTCCCCCTAAAATGATATATCTCTGCTGAATGAACACAAAACATTGATGTTTTTGAAACCTATATCAGATACACAAGTATCCAGATAGCTTTTTGAAAAAATGAGTCCAGCTATTTTACTGGCATATGTTCAGAGGCATGCACACAACTTGTATAATCTCCATATAAAAGTACCAGTGGAATAGAACTCCCTGGAGCAGCCACACATGAGGCTGAGGCCACTATGACCCAGTCCCTGGCTTCAACAAAGGATGGTGGAGCAGTGGAATTGCATTCTCTGGACTCATAGAGCTCTATATCCAATATCCTTGGAATAAGTTGAAGTGGGGTTTGTGATACAGAACTAAAAATCCAACATCAATCCTTCACTCAAGTAATGCTTTTGTGGCTAAATGCAATCAAGTGCTCACAGCAATGTAGTGTAAATCCTTCCCAGAGGAGGCTATTACTGCAAATGGTACAAATGGAACATGGTAATATATTTGGATGAGAAGGTGTCTACAAACCTTTGGACATATAATGTACGTGTCACATGATTTCCCTTATATCTTGAAACTATTCAGTTCCACTCTAGATTTGCCTCATTATCATCATCAGCCACTCATCCATATCCGGATCCGTGTCATCCGTATAATTTGTTAATTAGTACATGTACGCTGTTGTATCTTTTACTCACACCCAGTGGTCATTTTATTAGAAACAATCCATGTAGGTTTACACTGAGTGTAAACCATCAATTGCTGCTCATTTGATCAATCCCCCAGCATCCCATCCATCAGCGGAAAGGGACCACCATGGGAGTACAGCTGACTAGATATTATTTTGGTGGTAGACCATTCTCAGCACAGCAGTGACACCAAGATGGTAGTGCCAGGATGGTGTGTGGTGTTGGTAAAAGCATATCATCAACAAAAAAGGTAAGTTATAGTTCTTAACTGTACAACTACAAGTTACAAACAAAAGTGAGCTCTGTTTAGCTGTCCTGTGAAACTCCATGGTCCAGGGCCTTTGCAGTTATGGCACCAAGGTTGTAGAACTCCTTGATGACGAGTATCACATTTCCTCATCCATAAAAAAGGGTAAAACTTGTTTTTTTACCCAGGCCTCCGAGTGAGTTTTATTGATAAATGTAAATGATTTTAATTAGAATAGTGAGTCTGTGCTATTTTATTTTATGTTGTTACCTTTGTTTAGTTTTAGTTTTTTGGTTTGTATGGTACAGCATTTTGGTGCACATGAACAGTTTTTGAAATGTGCTCTATAAAGTTTACTTACTTATTTACCGGTGGCCTGTGGTGGTCTCCTTCCATTGATGGATGGCTTAGATGAGCTTATAAATGATGCAGCAACTGTTGGGCTGCAGTTAATAACTGTAAACCTGCAAAGTGCATGTATGGTGTAAATAAGTGAATTAATAGAATACTAATTTTTAAATGATGTAGTGAAAATGAGAAAAATTGTTCCTACTTGTGAACTTTGTGCCTACCTATAGGTTTTCTCCCTCTGATCTTCCTTATCTCTCTCCTTAACCCCTTTTTCTTGCTACTGTCCTCTTTTCAATTCCTCTCTCTCTCTCCCTCACTCCCTCCTTCTCTCCTTGTCCTCATCGTGCTTTCTCCTTCATTTGTCTCTCTTTTGTCTCTTTTCTTATCTTCGTTCTTTACTTTTACCGTCTTAATCTCTCTCTTCCCTTTAACCTTGATTCACTCTTCGTTTTTCTTCTACCATGTCAGCCTTTCCCTTTCCCTCTCTCTCTCTCTCTCTCTCTCTCTCTCTCTCTCTCTTTCTCTCTCTCTCTCTTTCTCTCTTCCTCTCTCTTGTGGATCACGTTATATTCTCCCAGGGGGTCCAGAGTGTAAATCTCCGCTGTATATGACCGCATTTCCTCTGTCTCTCTTTTGCAACACCCCATTCTTTCGTGTCCTCTCCTATCAGCCGCATGCTAGTAAAGTAAAATTCATTCAGAATACATAGCCGAGGTTTTAATATCTGAGGATCTGCTCCATCTTGTAACAAGAAGAGGCAATCATCTGTGTTTTTTTGTTATTTATTCCTCTGTTCTGCTTTTAGCCCAAAGACCCCGCACAGATCCATCCGGCAGAGATATTTGTTGGGGATTGTTTCAAGCACTTCTCTTCCCTCAGCCTGGCTCCAATCTTTCACTCTGTACTTTTTAATCTGAAGGGCGGCAGCTCAGTAAATGCACTTCAAACGAGCGAGAGGGAAGGGGCCATTAGGCGGGGTTAAGAGAGGAAAAAAAGAGGCCACTTTTGATTCTCAGCCCTCTGAGTCTGACTTCAGATGCCCGCTACGGTGCTTTTCACACTTCCACTCTACCTCCACCTGCCTCTGGATCTTTTAATTAAAGGCGTGGTGGAGATGAATGAAAAGCATAAACACAAGATAAGTCCAGAGGCAGACTGAAGACTTGCCTTCAACTCTATAGATGTGTGGAAAAAAAGCCCACTTTTTATACATCACAGTAAACCTTCGTCCTTTTCCCCCCCTTTGCATTTGTGTATTATCATCGAGTTACAAAACGCATATGTAATATTGGCTCGGGCTGAACTTCGGGGAGACCATAATGAAATAATGCTTCACACCCAGGAGCCAAACTTGTCTGAGAGTTTAGGCCGTTTTAAAGAGCATGGTGTAATGAACATAATTCAAAACTCCACGGTGTTTGTGTTGGGTAATATTACGCTAATACGCGTTGGCCTAATGGTCCATTTAAAGTTCTGCATGGAGCGCAAAGTTCAAGGGCCGGCCCAGAGCGCGGTGCCATCATTCACAATTACCGGCCTGTTCCACTCCATAAGTGGACCCTGATTTGATTACGCCACGAATACTAATTAAATCCAAATCGACTGAAGGCCAGTGTGTGTGGAGGGGCTCGTTAAGTCCGTTAGATGTTCATTAAGGGCGTCAGGCCGGCGAACTCTGCGCTGTAGCGTGCCGTCTCTGAGGGCTAGCGCTGTTAGCGCGAGGCCAGGGGTTAGCGGCTGAGAGAAATGGGCTAATTGGAGGTGACTGCTAAGCTCCATGCAGAAGTCAGCTATTAGCACAGCTCAGCGTGGTCAATACGGCAAAGCGGCGTGCGGCAGATCATACTAAGCTTTTGGGGTTTGGTGATCCGCGATCGACACGGTCAGGATTCATATCCTAATCCCAGTGACAGGACGAGCCTCCTGGCCTGCTAAACTGCACTTTTCCTGGTCGCCCTGCTCAGTGTGTGGAATATGTCACATCATGTTGAGTCACTTTGGACCCACAACCACATTTTGAGTCGTGTATATTAGACATGAAGCGCTACAGCCAGGATAGATGAGACGCAGGATAGATGAGAAACGTCCACAAAAATGAAAGGAAATGTATGTAAAATTCTATGTAAATGCTAATAATAAGAAAAATGAAATCTTTCAGAGCAGAAAGTGACATTTACTGAGAAAAATGTCGAGAAGACAAAAGTCTAACCATTGAGTTCTTCAACTAATCAGAACATATTTACAGTGTTACTCACTCACATTGAGTCTCAGCTTACCAGAAACGCTGTCTTACTCAGAGAGAAACAGACTTAAACTGAATCCCTGTTTCTTATTATTGTGTATAGAAACAGAATTATGCATGTTTCATATTTAGAATGCTATATTTTCATATTTTCTAACTAGTTGTAAGATATTAAGAACTTTCAATAAGTAAGCAAATATTGTTTACCCCTTTTTTAAATGTTTGTTTAATACAATCATTCATGTCCCATTTTCAATATATCTTTTTTTAATTTGTGTAATAGACATATAGACTGTGTTGAATTATGTATCTTAATATTATTTTATTACTGCGTAATTTTAGTCAATTAAATTTGACCTTACACCGTTTTAAGATATTTTTTTTTATGTTTTAAGAGATGTCACTCAGTAAATGTTGCTTATCTTATTGTTTTGAATTTATTGCCTAATGTAATCATCTACATCTCATTTCCAATGTTTTTTTGGAACTTTTGTAAATGAGTGTTTTTTCAGTATATCTTAAAATTCTTTGACAGCGTAGGAAGCGGTGACGTCTAGAAATGAGTGAGACTGATCATAATCCTAATCAGTTCTTTTTAAAACAATTCCTAGAAAAAAATATTTATTACCTTAAAATGTGATTTCACATTCTAGGATTTTTTAACTATACACATTATACAGACTATATATTTTTTAGCTATACAGATTTAACTATACACTCATATTGGTAAACGATACACTTCAGTTTTCTGTACGTCATGGATTAGTTTCTGCTAATTTAGTGTTGTGGAACATCAGCGTATATATATATATATATTTATATATATATATATATATACTGTGATCTTCCAGCAAACTATGTTGCTCCCATCTCCCAGTATTGCTCTCTATGCTCTTGTTATTGCTGTGTTTAATCAAAGTAATCAGACATAAATTGTGACTAATGTGTGTCTGATGTTCCTATTAATGTGTTTGCTTGACCAGAAAGATGAACTTTGGGCTTTGCTAGATCAACTTCTTTACATATCAAAGTAAATGCAACAGCAGCACAGGAAAACATGTGATTAACATATATGAGCATATTATTCAGGAGATATAGCCACTTTATAGTAGAGCCTAAGGTGTTGGGCATGCGACTGAGCAGATTAAAGCACTATACTGAATATAGGACTTTAATCTGCTGAATATTCCTAGAGACTGAAAAATCTATTTGACTTTAAAATCAGCAAACCAATATATTGGGGCTTCACATCTTTGTTCTCCAACTGTTATATGAAATACACTCATGTAAGTGTTGAGTTATCAACACTGGAAGACTGTTCAGCTTGTTCCTAGAAAACATGCCTAGAAGAGGAGTAGATGGTATTTTATTATATCCTTACAGGATTCTCTTAATATCATACGTATTTAGAATTATTTTACTCTTATTCGTTTAGTTTTTCAGCCAAAAATGAGACACACACATACACACACGCATAAACACACAGTTCTGATGTCAGTGGTGTCTTGTTTTTGACCTCTAAGTTACAAATAAAGGTTCTTGCAAATAGAAACCTTACAAATAAAGGTTCTTAAGAGCTTCACACCTTAGGTGGTTGTACAGTGTCAGAAAAAGTTCTCTGCAGGTACATTTTGTCCCTCACTGTACAGCATGAATCCATTATGTGAAGTTATTTACCTTAAATGAGTTTCGAAGGCACACCACATTGATTTTCCCAGGAAAAACAAAGTTATTTATTTGTTTAGGTTTCCATTAGATTACATTTTTTAAACAGAAAAGGAGCGAAGACAGTAATTATTCAAACACCTGAAAAACAACAAAACATTTCAACAGAATACAGTGCAATTATGTCCCCTGACTAAAGAAACTGGGAACGTACCCTTGACTGAGTTTGTATCTTTTTTATGATTGTAGTTAAGTATCTTTTTTATGACTGTAGTATTCAAAGACCCAATCTCTGAAATGTTGAAATGTACATAAATGTACATAAGATAGAGAAAATATGTTGAAAAGGCAAATCTTTAAATATGTAAATGCTTATTTTAAGCAAAAATAAGTCTGCCAATAGGGTAAGATTTCTTGAAATAAGCAAAATTAGAAAGAAAACGCAAATAAATATGCTTTATTGTCTTTAAATGAGGCAATTTCAGTTTCAAATTGTTCAGATTTTTGCAGTATATTTTACTCCCGGCTGTTACTCCCGGAAAGGGAGACACACTGTCTATTAAAACCTTTCATTTGAGAAGAAACGTTAGACAAGCAGGTGTCAGTTTTATTCATCGTGTTTTAGATTTGATTAGTTAAATCCATTAATTGCCTGTTGTTGTAAAACGTCCTATATTCATATCTGTCCATTCACAAATTGCCTTGCTAAGTCACTACCTGAGAGCAAAGTGTCTGAAGAAGCTGGTGAAGAAGTCCCCAGGCCTGGCTTATTTGAAAAGTGCTCTGACGATCATCAATCAAGTGGAAGGCATTTTTCCCCCTCTTTTTTCTTCTCTCTCTCTCTTTCTTTCTCTTTCTTTCTCTTTCTTTCTCTCTCTCTCGCTCTCTCTCTCTCTCTCTCTCTCTCTCTCTCTCTCTCTCTCTCTCTCTCTCTCTCTCTCTCTTCCTCCCCCTGCAGCCTCCCTGCTCCTCATTAAGAATTCATTAACTTTGTTTTGCCTTTCTATAATTCCGCAGAGCGCGGAAGAGCAGCGGTCGTCCAGGGGAGAGCTGACAGTGACGGCTTTAAGTTTAATGGCTGGATGGGGGAACGGAGGGAGAGTGAGAAAGACAGAGAGAATGGTGTAGAAAGAGAGCGTGAGAGAGAGAGAGAGAGTGATGAATGTTAAATGGGCATTGGAGGATAACCACTACCTATGGAAAGTTTGTGTAAGGAAGGGCAGTTGAAGGACACCATTGTGCGGGTGCTTTCAGATAAAAACGCAGGCCGGTAATCAACATGTACGCCACGCGGGTTTCACTCAGGGCCGATTGTGATGTGTCAGACGGGGCGGTGAATAAACACACTGGGGAAAAAATATTTACAAAAACCTTGGAGCTTGTGAGTTTCGAGAACTCAAAGGGCTCATATCTATCAATTGTCCATGACAATGCAATATATAATTTGTTTTATATATATAGGGACGGATAATGCAAAATTAAACAGTGCTAAACACCTTAACGTTTGTTTAGCAGCAGATATAAGACAGACCAATCTTTTTGAATTAGCATTTACACTTACAGCTAAAGCCACACTTCAGTTTCCCTCCTGTACACCACCCAAGACATCCCCTCAGTCTGTCTCAAAATTAAACATTTACCTTTTTGCTGAACTTATATATACTATTATACATATAGTGTTGACCATTGACTGCTATATAATGAAAATAGACCCACAAAAAGCCTTAACTACTAAAGAAACTTGATGATTTTTTGGAAATCATCACATCATCACATAGTTACCATAACACTTTCTTTGCTGCCTGCATAGTGCAGCTTATGTAGAGCATTCCATAAAATTTTTACTTCTTATAAACATTTTTAATTTTGACCATTTTCTACTTATGAGAGGTACGAGATAAAAAAAAAGAAATTGTTAGAGAATCATGGTTTCATGATAGGCTGGTGTAGTGGGTAGTGCTTTTGCAAGAGGGTCTTGGGTTTGATCGCCAACCATGTGGCAGAGGGTCCTTTCCGTGTGGAGTTCGCATGTCTCGGTACTCCGGGTTCCTCCCACAGTCCAAGGACATGGATGCCAGGTGAATATGAGATGATAAATTGCCCCTAGATGTGAATGTGTTTATCTGTGTGTGTTTGCCCCATAATAATCTGGTGACGAGGTTGTTTCTCCGCCTTTCACCCTGTGAGTGCTGGGATAAGCTCCTGCACCCCCTCTTGGCGCTGTTTACGGATAAGTGGTTCAGAAAATGGATGGATGCTTTCATGACTGACGTTCATTTGCATCCTGCATTGTAGGCTTCGCCAGTGCCTTGTTCCTTGAGGGGCGTGTCATCCCTCAGTCAACGAGACAGTGGTGAAGAGACCATAGGAAGATATTTGTGTCATGTGCAGTGGACACGTACCATTAGTCCTTTAAACTTTAAAGTTGATTATAACAAAATACGTCGAGGCAAAGGACAGCCAGCAGCTGATATTGAAAACATCCTCTTAAGGCTTTAACTAGGAACTGAACATATTACTCGCCTCAAAAAGTCATATAATTTGTTGTTTTTTAATAACCGCCTCGGGGCCCGAGGTGGAGGCAAAGCACAAGTTTTGCCAGCGTTTCTCTTGGGGAGAACTACTTACTTCTTTCTGTATTATAGATTTTTGTATAGACTTGCTTTCAGACTGAATAATGCTGGGGCAACACACTGAGCACATTAGACAAAGCCTAGTTTTAGGGCTTGAATTAAAAAAAGTTTTATTATTATTGTATTTATTTATTTATTCTTTTTTTTAAATGAAAAACCCATTGCTCCAAAAAAAAAAAAACACATTCATTTATGCCTAATATCTATAGCGCACAATTCTTTCCTGCAATATGTCACTGTCTTTCCCTCGTTCAATCTATCTCCGAGCTAAACGCTAACTGACACCCGACAGGATTAGCATTCAGGAAAGCCGTTCAACAGGATTTGGGTTGTTTTTTTTTTCTTCATTTTTTTTTAAATGGGAAATTAGTGGAATCAGCAGGCAGGACCCGAGGCTGGCCAAAACGAATCCCTGATTGAATTTCCTCTCTCGTATATATCTTTTTTTCTGCTCTATCAAAGCCCTCCGCCTTGTTTCCTCCGACCCCCCACCCCACCCCACCCACCCCTAAACGCTAAAGCATTTATTTCCAGCTTTTTAGCGTATTAAGTAATTGTGCTATCATAGGTCTATTTCCCCTGCCGGCGAGCGACATCCTGCAGGAGGCAATCTGCAATGCCTATTTCCATATTCAGAGAAAGAGAGGGAGAGGAGAGGGAGAGGGAGAGGAGAGGGAGAGAGAGAGAGGAGCGTGAGAAGAAGGAAGAGAGATAGAGGGATGATGAGGGAGAGAGAGAGAGAGAAAGATGAAGAGAGAGAAAGAGAGAGAGATGATGATGAGGCCCAGCCTACATTAACTCTGGTGGGTCACTGAGCTCAGAGTCGCTCCATTAAAGGTGAATAAGAAATTTAAACTGCCTGCAGAATCATAATGACATTTTCTACCCGTGAGTCCAGTGTGTTAATGATAAAACTGTTTACCTGCAACATTACCTATACCCCCCACTCTTTTATCCGTTTATCTGTCTGTCTGTCTCGCTACATAACTATCTAGCTTTCTTTTCCAGCATCTCTTACACAAGTACAATTGCTGTATTTTCTTATTTTCTTTCTTCCATTCTTTCTCTCTCTCCCTCTTTCCCTTTCCCACCCTTCTCTCTTTCTTATGTCTACTCTTTTTCTCTTTTGTCTGTCTCCCCCCCTCTCAATCTATCCTTCTTTGTCTGCCCCCAACTACCCCTCTCATTCACACATTTACTGTCCTACTGGGATTTTCTTTCTTAATTTTCTTTATGTATCTCTCTTTTCTGTCTCTCTTTCTTATACTCTCCCATTCCTATTTCTCCCTGTTCTTCCTAGTTCCTATGTGTTAAATCTCTCTCTCTCTCTCTCTTTCTCTCTCTCTCTTTCTCTCTCTCCCCCCTCTCTCTCTTTCCCCCCCTCTCTCCCTCTCTCTCCCTCTCCCTCTCTCTCTCCCTCTCTCTCTCTCCCTCTCTCCCTCTCCCTCTCTCTCTCCCTCTCCCTATCTCTCTCCCTCTCTCTCTCTCTCCCTCTCTCTCTCTCGCCCTCTC
>JBBPCX010000088.1:25157596-25177596 GCA_037974365.1 Hydrocynus forskahlii | reverse complement strand
GATATTGTGATTAAAGTCCATTTCACAGGTGAAATCTTGACAAGTGAAATCACCCATAGGTTACTGTGTTTTATTGTTAACAAACTGAAACAAGGTGAAACTGTTATCAACAGTGTCAGAGTTAAGGTTAAGTTTAGGATTAGGCTGAAGTCAAGGTTAAAGCTAGGTTTGGGTATAGATTTTACAGAATCTAACTTGCTGTTCACATGTATTGAAAAGATATTTAGTGAAATGTTAGTTAAAGATAAGGTGAGCATCTACAAAGCATCTTCCACGGACAGTCAATATAAAGTATTACCTTGTTCAGTGATCTCACATCATCAACACTACAAATCCATGACTTCATTTCCAGTGTAACAAAAACCACGAGACGGTTGTGATAGGTACATTAAAGGAAAAAAGCGCTTTAAGCGATTACATTATTTGTGCAAGTACTTACTTGATGGTACCAAATCAACTTGGTTTACGTCTGTTTTTTTGCTAGCAAGCCTCTGCAAACTTTTTGAAATGTTGTAATGCGCGTAAGGAAGTGGATCAATTTACAAAAATATCATCTTCTCGATCTTAGACATTATATAAGCTGATAGCCATTACCTGGCAGAGTGAAAGGGGAGAAAAAAAACTTTGTAGTTATATTGAGTTAGCTTTTACAAAGTCCATTAACTGGAGTTGGGTGAAGGACCTTGATTGGCTTTTAAGAACGCTATTGGGCAGCAGCTCGCGATAGCACTCAGCGCTCATAAATGTGGCAAGAACATGTTTTACTGCACTCAGAGGTGATTGAGAATTCAGGGTGTTCAGACGTATGTGGAACTAAACTGAAGTGTTAAGATGAAGACTGTCGTATGAAGAGCTTTGGACATTTTTGAACGCAACATGAACATACACTGACTGACATTTTCATCTTATCGAGATTATTTTTGAGACATTAAACTCATGTATGTATGAAGCCTCACACTTCAGTTCCTCATTACCTCTGAGCCGATATTGATATGTATTTTAAAAAATGTGTTTATATGTATCAGCATCAGCTCAGAGGTTATTCATATATGCCAGTGATAAAAACACAGTAACAAACACAGCCTGTGTCATTTTAAGGAAAAAGTTGAAAATGGTCATGTAAAAAACTGTTTATGGTATATAAAGCCACAGAAATTTAATAAGTGGATATCAGGAAAAAAAATGAAAATGAGCAAAATGCTCTACGGTCCCTTTAAGATGAACAACTGAATATTAAGCCTATGATTCATGAGGTTAATATCTATACGTATTGCATGCATTTAATGCAGGATTACAGCTCGTTATTCTTGCACAGTGGAAGCAAACAGTCTTGCTGTCTTGTTCTGTTTCTGTCCATGTAAATGAAACATGAGCTAATTCACCAGGTCCTAGGGGCTACTGTCCAGCATCGGCTACGGCGGACTCTCCCTCACTGCCCCCTGCCTGCTTTGGTGTCGAGAGCGGGGCCATTCTGCAGTGTGTGTGCCTGTAGGACTGCTGGGCAAATGCTGCAGAATCGTACCGCTTTTGGAATCACTGCTCTTCAGCCCCGCCCCCCCACTGCTCTTTTCTCATGATGTCTCTGAGACGCTGCCAGATCATCTATGCATCTTTTTCTTTTTTCTGCTGTCATTGTTGATGATGTTTTTTGATTTTACACACACAAACACACACGCACACACACACACACACACACACACACACACACACACACACACATATATATATATATATACACATATACATACACTACCGGTCAAAAGTTTTAGAACACCCCAATTTTTCTGTTTTTTTGTATTGAAATTCAAGCGGTTCAATGTTCATTCTGCAGAACGTTCTTCCCAACTCTATTGCAGAAGTTCCCATAAGTGAGTGGCACTTAAAGGCTGCTTTGCTTTCACTCTTCTGTCCAGTTCATCCTAAAGCAGCTCGATGGAGTTTAAGTCTGGAGACTTCTGGCCACACCATGTTCTCCAGCTCACCATCTTTTTTTTTTTTTGTTCTTTTTTCTGAGGTAGTTCTGGCAGAGATTGACTTGTATTTTGGGTCACTATCTTACTGTAGGACGAACCTGACCAACTAGGCACATACCAGAGGTACTGCATGGAGCTACAGAATTATTTCCCACTTCTGGGTAACCTTACAGTTCAGCACTGTCCTTTGTACCATTTCATGCTGTGCATTGGACTTGAACTGTTTGAATATCAATAAAAAAAAAGTTTGAAAAACTGGGGTGTTCTAAAACTTTTGACCGGTAGTGTATATATATACAGCCATGGAAAAAAATGGCTGCATCATTTTTGTTCTGGTTATTGCTTTTGTAATTTGTGGGAGTGTGTCTGCGTAAAATGTGCCTGTCACTGTTGTTTTATACACTATTGACCACAATTGATTCAAAATTTTAAAATAATACACATAAATAATTTATAATACCTTGGAAATGTTCAACTACACGACACTCTTACATTATTTTACGATTACAGCAGTTAAAACAGTGATGTTAAGAGCAGTGTGTGCATGTGTCACTTCGTTTCATCCATCAGAAACTGAATCAGGAGTGAAGCTGCTGGAATACAGGACATTCAAAAGCTGCTGGATAAACACTACTGCACTCACAACACATATGGAGGTGTTTCTTAATTTTTACACAGCTCACACTGCAATGGTTCAGAAAAGAATAGCAACCTGTGCATTTTACACACACACATGCTGCTTCAAATTGTACAAACAGTGAACAGAAAAAGGAAATGTGGTCACTTATTTTTTCTATGGCTGCGTATATATATAAATAACACACACACACACACACACACACACACTGATCAAATATGACAAAACCACCTGCCTAATGATGTTGTGTAGGTCCCACTCGGCCATCAGACTCATTGGACCAGACCACTTTTTTGCATTGCTCCGTGCCCATGTGACCATTGTAGGCGCTTTTTGCCAGTGGACAAAGGTCCGAATAGGTACTCTGACTGGTCTGTGACTATGCAACTCCATACAGTCAAATGTGTTCTGACACATTTCTATCAGCAGCATTAACTTCAAAACTTAATTTTCAACTGTCAACAATTTATGCTGCAGTTTTTCTGTGAGATCAGTTCTTCTGTGAGGGCTAGCCTTCAGTCCACATATTCATCAGTGAGCTCTGGGCATCCATGAAGCTGCTATTAGTTACCACTTGTTCTTCCTTGGACTACCTTTGGTAGATACTAATTACTGCATATCAGGAACACCCCATAAGACCTGGTGTTTAGGAGATGCTCTGACCCAGTCGTCTAGAAGTCACAATTTGGTACTTGTCAAAGTCACCAGATAATCACAGTTTCAGATTTGACATGCTTCTTGGAAAACATCAACTATGAGAGAAAGAGAGAGAGAGAGAGAGTGGGAGAGAGAGAGAGCATTGATGAATAGATTGAGGAAGGGGGGAAAGATTGGGGAGAAAGAGGGAGGATGTGAAAGAGAAAAAATGGTTGAAAGAGAAAGGCATACTGTAATGTGTGTGAGATGAAAGTGACCAATCTGTCATATGTGAACAGTGTGAAATTCTTCCTCTGCATTTAACCCATTCACCAAGTGAAGCAGCGGGCAGCCAGGAACACAGCACCCGGGGATGGTATCTTGCTCAAGGGAACCTCAGAAATGCCACTAGCAGTCCCGGGATTTGACCCCACAACTTCCTGAACACAGGACAAACGCCCTAACCACTAGACCGCCAGCTGTGTGAGAGATACTGGGAAGGAGAAAAAGAGATGGAGAGAGAGAGACTGATGGATAGATGGAGAAAGAGATAGAGAAAGTGAGCATTGTGAAAGAAAAAAAGAATGGAAGAAAGAGAGAAAGAAAGAAATACGGTGAATGTGTGTGAGAGAGAGGTACTGGGAAAGAGAGACGGGGAGAGAGAGGTTCTGATAGAGAGATGTAGATGTTGAGACACATAAAGATACAGATCAAATAAAGTGCATAACTGCTAGATAATAAAGAGTCAGTATTAATGTAACATAATCATTCTACTAGTAACTGTAAAAGAACCAGTACACTGGAAATAAAACTACCGTTGTTATTTGGCTAGTACAGATAGTACTTAAGTTATGGGTACAATGTCAAAGTTATTGAAAAAAAAAAGTTATATGCAAAATTTTGGTACCCCTATTTAAATGACATTTTGTTGATTTTATTGTTTGTGAGTACTTATTTTCTACAGAGAACACACCCCTGCACAATTGCAATTGATACAATTGATTACATGATACAGTTAGCAAAAAAATATAATAAAATGTCCACTAAGTTAAAGTTTTTTTTTTTAATTCTAGAAGATATAAAATATGGAAACATACAAAGTAAATATTTTAAAAGATAATATTAAGAACATTAAGATTAAAGTAACTTCACTGCTAGGGATGGTCAGATCACACTAGGTTCCGGGTACCTGCAACGCTAGTGAGAATTAAGCGGTTTCAGAACGCGATTGAGAACTTAATGAGAAATGATTATTGTCTGCAGTCTTATCTGGTAGAAAGAAAACCCATGCAACATTACGTATAAAAAAAACTAGCCATGCAGGTTCACTGGTTATTTAAGGTAGAAAAAAACTGTCTACATTTGGATTTAAGACATTGCAACCCTGTGGTCCCCATCACCACCATTATAAAGAAATCCGAGTCAGTAATTTTCTCATCAAGGCTCATCAATGCATTTCACATTTATAGCTCTGGTCTCATGGGGGTTTGAAGAGACACTTATGACCATAATACCACAGTAAATCAACTATATCTTAAAAATCAGAGCTTGAAACATGCTGCCTTTCTTTCGTATCGCTGCCTTCGGCTGCACTTGACCTTCCCTCATTTCCACGTATTAAAGTTTAGTGCTCTAAAATAAGTTTACTCTGCTTGCAAGGTAAAAGGAATAAAAGCAGAATGGCCTGTTGTTAGATGGGTGGTGCACTTGATGGGTAGTGAATACAGAAATGTAAGCAAAATGCTGAGGCCACACACATGCTGGATATGCCAGCGGTCCAGTACGCGCTCTAGCAGAAAGTATGCAAGCAGACAGGATCTGAGAGACTGGTGGGGAGGGGGTGGTGTGTAGGGGGGGTGGATCAATAGCCGTAATGTTGACGCTGTTCAAAATTACCAGGCTGCCACCTGGTGTGGTGCTGTCGCTGAAGGGGTGAATGTAAATAAGACTGTCCAGAGTCTGTGTGTGTGTGTGTGTGTGTGTGTGTGTGTGTGTGTGTGTGTGAGTGTGTGTGTGTGTGTGTCTTATAACCTGTCTGTTCTCCAGTCTGAGGGGAAGCCTCTCTGGTTTGCAAGATTTATGGCTGTAAATAATGAGTACATTCCTAGTGTGTCCAGAGTGTAGAGCTCTATAGGATCTTTTTTCCTTCTGCACTGAGTTTCCAGTTTATTTAAAACACCTCTCTTGGATATTAGAACTGTTATTAGAAATAGCAACCATATAGATTTACTCAACACATATACACCTACTGACTGCTGCCCATCTATTACCACGCAATTTATCGACCCCCCAACACCCCATCAGTGGAAAGAGACCACCATAGGACCATAAAAGTCATAAACTTCGCATGGCTACTATGTTACGTACACAGAGAAATGACATTTAACGTAGCTGCTTGGCTGATGGCTTGGTGAACATGATAACAGCCGCAAAAACCAAGTGCCACTCTCGCTTATGAGCTATGATGTAAATGCCAGGACACACAGACATCATAAACTGCTTTAACTGCCTCCAAAGACAATCAATCACTAGGAAAATAATCAGTTTAATAAAATGAAGAAATAGGTGCTGACATCATTTGAAAGAAACATTATTTCATTAGAAGAAATGTCTATAAAGTCAAGGCTTTTTGGCACCTCATTCGATTTATTTCGCCACAAAGGCTAGTTGGGTAAATGCCATTAGGTACATTCTGCCCCCAGAGCCACTTCACTAGATATTATTTGGATGGTGGGCCATTCTCAGCAAATCAATTAAACTAACATGGTGCGTGTAGCGTGTTTTGGACTGGTACAAGTGTACCAATCACATTCCTGTGATTCTTTACGTGGGCCATCTGCCGAGGAAACAGGTGGACACGGACCGGCCAAGTCAAGTTTGTTTATTTAGCACAATATCATACCCAAAGGTCATTTAATGTGCATACAATAAAAATGTTAAGCATAAAAATAGTAGGAAAAACAAAGTAATAAAAGAATACATAGAAAATAAATCAAAGAAGTTTAAAAGTGCAATGGAAATGCAAAAATGGTTCCAGCAGTGGGTGGCACAGTGACTAAATGCCACTGGGCAGACACTAACTTCTGATGAAGTATTTGATCCATCTGAGTGTGAGAAAAGATGGGCTATAGTCTCGATTGGCTATGGGATTTAATCTCTAGCTGCACACTTACAAGATTTACGAACAAGGTAGATGTTTCAGGTGAAGTGGCCTGTCAGTGTATACAGTGTTTAAACCCTACAACTCTGGTGCACCTGATACAGTCATAAAAGTGCCACACACACGTTATCATGGTGTCAGTGTTGGGCTGAGAATGGTCTTCTACCCAAAAGCTATCTGGTAAGAGGTGGTATCATTTTATTGATAGATGGGGTAGAAAGGGGGTAATAAACCGTGCAGAAACAGATGAGCTACTGTGAGTTTGTTCCGACCTCACAATGTGATTGACTGACAGGCAGGCAAATCTTTTTTACTCTGCCTTGTTCCTTGTAACCAGCCTCCAAAAATATAACAGCTACATCAGAGTTCATGACAAGTTACAGTCCTGCTGAAAAATGCCAGTTGTGAGATGCTGATATTGCATTTAAATATTATGCAAATGTAAAATGTGTAGCAAGTTCTGTCACACTATTAGCTGATAAGTACATAGTTTGTTTATATATAGACTTGATAAGCACTTGATGTTCCAGTGTAAACATCCTTAAGTATTAATATGCCGCAGTGCTAGATCACATTTAAAATGTAAATAAACTGTCTTATTCCTCAGTTTTTGTGCCAGTGTTGCTTCAAAACTGTGGTAAAGCTGATTTATGGCTACCATACAACATCTCACCATCTACCACTCTGTATTATTACGTGATGGGAAATGTATAAAGTTTCCATATTTGGTAGGTGTTTCCAATTCAAGTCAAAGTCAAAGTGAACTTTATTGTTATCTCAACCCCATACAAGTATACAGAGAGACGAAATGGTGAAGCTCAGATTCCACAGTGGACACATAAACAGTAGACATAAGACATTGTGTGACATCCGAACAAAACAGTGCAAATAAAGAGGTATAAAATAAGAGTGAAATTTAACCTGGCTGCAGTGTCTGGACCGCACTCTGTGCAATATATATAAGTAAAATGTGCAATGATTGGAAAAAAAAATGGGCAATGTAGTAGAGGACAGTGCAATCAGTATAGACAGTATAGACAGCGTGATCAGTATAAAGAGTAAAGACAGAATAACCAGTATAAACAGTAAAGACAGTGTAACCAGTATAAACAGTTTAACAGTAAAAACAAGTATAAATAGTTGGGGAAGCTGGTGGCCCTGCAATCAGAAGGTTGTGGGTTCGAATCCCAACACTGCTAGTGTCATCACTGAGGGACCCTTGAGTAAAGTACCGTCCCCTCACACTCCTCCCCGGGCGCCCCTCATGAATGGGCTAAATGCAGCCTGTGGTTTGTTCATGCGTGACTAAATGGGACCACTTTAAGTTCGTGCAGTCTTTAAGAATTGAAATAATGGCCGGTGAGTATAGATGCCATTTAGGTGTTTCTATCAGGTGTTGTTCTACTCAGATGTATGGTTTATTGAGAACAATAACATGGCCTCTATCAAAAAATGAACTACAATTTGCTGTTAAGGTGTCCTGCATAGAGAAGATGTTAATGTTATATAAAGGCATGTATATAACGCCTATTTGGAACATCATCTGTTCATAACTGAAAACTCATGAAGGCCCAGATTTCAGAAAAAGAATATAAAAAGCCAATACAGGTAGCATATCAACCCTGAAAAGTGGTTTGTGCACCAGTACAATTAGTTTTTGCAGTTTAAATGCAATTACAGGCAATTGCTCACAGCAAATATTGATATATAATGATGTTTCGCTGTATATAAACAGCCATTAGCTGTTTTTGGCTGGGTTGTTGTGCATGAAACGGTTATTACACAAAAACATCACCTTCAACATCTGGAAATGTGTTTCCACAATCTGTGTGCTGGCGGAGGAACGCCCGTATTATCCTGAGGCTTTGATCTTCTAAAAAGGTTGTTTAAAATCCCGATATGCACCCGATATGCCCTTCTATTTTCTTGTTAGAGCTGACAGTGGCGACACACTGGCTCCAGACCAGGATTACATAGAGGTGATAATTCTCAGAGACAGCATGCAGGGGTCAGCCCAGAACAGTTTTAAGCAAGTAAATTCAAAACTGTGGAAACATATCATCATTGCCAGAACAAAACTTTTTGTCATTTTTTTCTTTTTTTTTATGTAGTTGGAGAGACCTGCTGACTTTTTACAACATTGCATCATGATGATCGGACCAGTAAAACCCTCCAAAATGACTTTGGAAAACATCTGATTGCCTTAACTTATACTGAACGTTAAGAGTAGTTTTCCCTTTGCCATGAAGTTATTTTTTTTTTGTTCCAATGAGGCTAACATATATGTTTGACTGAGCAACTCTTTATTTCATTATTTGTTTCCTGGTGGTTCATTAGCATGCACTCTGGCCGCTCTCCTGTTCTATTTATTTTCATTACTGTTGTTATTGGCCAGGTACTGTTCAAAGTCATATCACTTATGGTACTCATGGTTTGTTATTTAGAAGAAACGTTTTTCTCTTTCCTTTAAACAACTTCTTCCCCACTGCCATCAGACTTAACAGCTGACCTGAAATTTTGCACATTAAGCTCATTTTGCACATTAAGCTCCTTTGCACATCCCCTTCATCTACCTCATACTGTGATTTTTGCTCCTTTGTGCACATTTCCTTCATTTTGCAAATGCACAGTTAATATTTATCTACAGCTGCACATCACACCTACGTCTTCACTAACTTATTTTTTACATAAAAACTCTTAACCTAACCTCGGCATTTGTGTGTGGACAGCAAAAAAAAGAATTTCATTGCACAGAGAAATGTCATTTCTACTGTACACATGACAATAAACCTTTTGAATCTTGAATCTTGAATCTTTAAAAGAGGTTAATAATTACTGATGACCACCAAGGAGAAAAGTGCAGAAGTATGAAGAAACTTTAAGATGTTCAATTCTCAAGCAAAGGCCGTTGATGAAATGATGACTTGCAGACTTATATGTAGTTCAGTGACACATCTAAAGATCTTAATATATTTAAAAAATTATCCGAAGAATACTTCAACACCGACCCTGTTTGGTGCGAACTAACTTTTTCTTGAACTGGGTTTGTTTTGACCAGAATAAACACAATCCTCTTTGTGGAAAAGAACTGTCGTCATTTTTTACTATTACTGTTACTGCTACTACCACTGTTAATAAAAAAATTAATAGCAAAACAAAAGGAATTTTTAGATTAACTATAAATCTGTTGTGGCAAACGGTGAGAAACAAAGAAATAGAGACCATTTAAAGTAAAACGTTATACTTTATAACTTTATAATCCCCTGCGACGTGCTGGCGACTGTCCAGGGTGTACCCCGCCTTCGCCTGTAGCAGCTGGGATAGGCTCCAGTCCCCCCCCCCCGACCCCGAGTGCGGTATAAAGGGGTAGAAAATGGATGGATGGATGGATGGAACTCCATAATCTAAAATCTAGTAATAAAGGATGGAATTGTGAACGCTGTGCAAAGTTTATCGTTCAGTTCCGTTGTCTCTGTAGCTGCTTATTTTAGTCTGGTTGTAAGGGAGCTGAGACTAAACCGTGTGTTTTTACTGAGAGCCAAATTTGTTGTGTGAAACCAGACGCGGTGGTCTGAGAATGTCTCTTGCAATAAATAACTTTTTTATCACGATGCCACACCACTATTTCAAATAATCTGGGTATAGCACGTGTGGTGTTAATGTAGGGTCCTCAAACCGTCCTGCGTGTTCAAAAGTTCTGTTATGCTCATATGATACAATCTTTATGTCTTGCAATGAAATAAATCAATGCCTGTATGGACAGAGTATTAAACCGGCACTAAATGTTTTTTTACGGTCAATGTGGGCTGTTACCATGGCAACCATCACTCGCCTCACTCGTGTGCACACCAACAAAGAAACTGTAGTTCTTCTTCGAAAACCTCAGGTCTGTGCCAGCCTCTGAGTCAGCCCGGGTCCTGGGTGCTGCAGGTGGAAATCCGTTTCCATGATGATTGGCACCAAATGATGCAGGGCTTGCTTTTCGCAGTGTGTGTCATTACAGCTCTGTCCACACGATCTGTCTTTTTTAACATTCGATTCTTTACAAACGCTCAATAACAAAGTGTTTCATTTTGTCTCATGGACTACAGACCATATTTTTTATTGGCTGGGCCAGGTATCAGTGACCTGATGCATAATCAAACCAAGCGATTATAAAAGAGTACAGATCAAGTATGGTTTACTTTTATTGGTATGATTTTGATGCATCTACATATTAGAGATCTCTATTTTCATGCCACATAAAGACCAGGATTTACCAGACTGTACATTATCAAGAACATGTCTGAATCTTAATTATGCTTGAGAGATAGACATGGATGTTATTCTGATAGAATAGCGAAAGACCAAAACAACGTATAATAACAAAAAAATCTAGAAAATAAAGGATGAATTATGAACATTAGCGAAGTTTATCATCCAATGCCATTGTCTCTTTAGCTGCTTAGTTAAATCAGGTTGTAAGAGAGCTTAGACGAAGAGTGTTGACTGAGAGCCAAAGTTGCTTTGTTCGATGCGTGAAACCAGATGCTGTGATCCGTTTTGTTCGATTCTGTCCAGTCGATGAAGATCTACACTATACGGACAGATGTGTTGGGACACCTGACTAGTACACCAACAGGGACTTTAATGACACTCCTTTTGGAGTGTTTCTGTGGGAATGTGTGTCCATTCATTCTGTGGGGCATTTATGAGGTCAGACACTGATGTTGGACGAGAAGGTTTGGATCACAATCTCCGTTCCAGTTCATCCCAAAAGGTGTTGTTTGGGGTTGAGGTCAGGGCTCTGTGTGGACCAGTCAAGTTCTTCCACACTGAACTCATCCAGCCATGTCTTTATGGAGCTCGCTTTGTGCACTGGGACACAGTCATGCTGGAGCATAAAAGGTTCTTCCTCAAACTGTGTCTAGAAAGTTGGAAGCATGGTGTTGTCAAAAATGTCTTGGTCTGCTGAAGCATTAAGATTGTCCTTCACTGGAAGTAAGGGGCCTAGCCCAAACCCTAAAAACAAGTGTGTCCCAATACTTTTGTCCACTTAGTGTATGCATATTACTTTTACTTTACTTTTTCTATCACTTTTACTTTACATTTTGGCTATTGCAGTGTGAAATCAACAGAACCACTTGAAAATGATACAATGTCACAAAAACCCAAACATTATTGTCAGAAAACACAACTTTAACCCTTGCTGAAAACTTTGAGGCGGTAACTCCACTTTCTACCTCCTCTACTTTGTCTCTTTTTTGCCAGATATGTGGCAATAAAATTGTAATATATTTTGGCCCATTTTGTTATTGTCAGTGTGTGCCAAGTCCCCAACAGGCCGAGGTGTTTATTAATGGCTAGATGGACAATTATGCATTTAAAGACTAAGATCCTTTGCACATTTTGAAGGTTTCCTGTTAGCCCTCCTACCTCACTGGCAAATATTCAAGCCAAGTGTGAAAGTATTTGGTGTAAACACAGCATATCCACTTAACCGTTTGCCCTGTGTTACTCCACTGTGTGTGTTCGCAGCCTGCAGAGCCGGCTTCTACAAGGCCTTTGCGGGGAACATCAAGTGCTCCAAGTGCCCCCCTCACAGCTTCAGCCACTTGGAGGCCTCCGCCCTGTGTCACTGTGAGAAAGGCTACTACAGAGCCGGCAAAGACCCGCCCACCACCGCCTGCACACGTCAGTCAACTTCACTTCATTTAAAGCTGTCTTAATGAGTTTCCATAGGCTCTGATTCTTTGCAGTGGGGGCCGGCTGATATATTTTGGCCATGATTATGATCCGAGTTTATTTCATGAAAAATCATAATAGTATAGTATTCTATATTATAGTATTAAAATTATAGTTACACAACGTCTGAGCAAAATTTGAACACAAATCACATTGAGAGAAAGGAAAACATGTAAAATGCAAGCATAATATTCAGCACAGTATGTCGTCTGTGTTTTATGATGCAAACTGAAGCAAAATGAAAATATAGGGGCTAATTAACACAAACCAAAACACCGGGGTGCTCTACCCTCCCTCCCCCCCCCCCCCTCAAAACAGTTCTTATATATTGTTTTTAGTATTATCATATCTTCATTTTATTATTATTATTTTTTATATCTTGTTATATTATTGCTAGTATTTATATTATTTAAGATCTGAGCACATTTGCAGTTGACAACTGACAATCACATCAGACAGTAAAACTATCTGACTAAAACTATCGCTGTTTGTTTCATTTTTGACAATAATAAATATCTATCAGTATATCTCTCATTTAACTGGCTTCTTAAAACTGGTACTGGTATCACTTATAAAATGTTCATCTAGACCAAACACTAGTTTCTAACTATTTACTTTGATTTGTATTTAATTATTTCAATTCTTTCTATTTGGTGATATGCATCTTTCATTCCTTCTTTTCTTCATTTTCTATCTCTCTCTCTATATATTTTGTCTCTCTCTGTCTCTTTCTCCTGTCAGCTCAGAATTGTTTGAAAAACTCAAAAATAGTCCAGCATCTGCAACAGCAGCATGCATTAGCATCAGCGTGAAGTAGAAATAATCATTCCTTTGTTATTCACAAGCGCACGCAATTATCATTAACTATAATAATTATGTCCAGGACATATTCTCATTATCATTATGGGCTGACTCTGGAAGGCAGGAGATAAACAGACGGAGCCTCTGAGCCGCAGAACCAGCACGGAAATCTGAACCTGAGTTCACACGCATTCATATCCCACTGCAAGTGGTATGTAGGAAAGGTAGAAAGGGATTAGAGAGAAAGTGAGAGTGATGGGGATCAGAGAGACAAACAGCATATACCATATCTGTAAAATACTTTTAGGAACGCTTTACAGTAGGGTGCCATTCATAAAGCTGCAAGCTATATAAACACTTTGACAGATGATATAAAACTATGTTAAGGTTTATAAAGCCTTATCATAAGTGTCACCTATCATAAAGCTGTCATTTCAGTCCAGAAAGTGGTAACTGACACTTAGGGGCAGCTTGAGGCCTAATGGTTAGGGAGTTGCTCCTGTGATCAGAAGGTTGTGGGTTTGAATCCCATGACTACTAGTGGCACCACTGAGGTACCCTTGATTAAGGTACCGTCCCCACACACTGCTCTCCAGGTGCTGTGGTCCTGGCTGCCTGCCAGGGTTAAATACAGAGAACAATTTCGTGCTGTTCACATTGTGTGCTGTGGTGTGTCCATGGTAAATGGACACTTTATTACAAAAAACATTTATAATGGTTTATAAAGGTCTATGTCAGTTGCCATAAAAGGTGTATGTGGATGTCAGGTAACCTCATGAATGCTGCCCTACAGTAAACGGGTACTACCAATAATTTGGATGGAACATTATTATTTTTTTAATGTTTTAAAAGTTACCAAAGTGTAAAAATAGATTCTCTCTCACTCATTTTCTCTAACTGCTTAATTCTCACTAGGGTCGCGGGTACCCGGAGCCTATTCCGGGGCCAATGAGCGCGAGGCAGGAACTCATCACAGGATGATTATTCTCTTCAGTTTAATTAATAATAAAACTTAAGAGTAAATGGCACTTTCATGTGTTTTGAGGTTCTAGACATTGGACTACATTAATTCGGTTTCACTACTTTAAATCTTGCATTTAGAGAGTATTGTGTAAGTACAATAGGCTGAAAATGAATGCTCACATGGAGCACCAATTATAAATGCACTGGGTGCAGACCCTGTACCTATAATTACAAATGAGCAGTCCAACATTTAAAGAGGAACTCCATAGACTGTAATTCAGAGTGGTTTGAGGTGAATTTTGGTTTGAGGTGAATTTTAGATTAACCTACCAGCAAAGATTTATTTCCCAATGCTAATAGGAGTCAGCGGTCATGATATCTACAGTGCAAGCAACGTTTTTAGTGTGCAAAAATGTACAGTGATGCTTCATTCGTAATGATGATGGAAAATCTAAAATAAAAAAGTTGGTAGAGGCTATTTTGAGGCACCTCCCCACCATGAAAAAGTCATATTTCAGTCCAGCACCAGGTCTCATATTCATAACAACTTTTATGTAATAACTTTCTATGAGCTAGCTTTTAGAAGCATTCAGTGTTTTGGTTCTCTAAATCCTGTCACCATCACTGTGAACAATGCTTATCTGGTATGTTTCACTAAAATGGACCACTTAACATCAAACCAATTTAAATGATTCTGTTTACATTCTAATGACATAATTAAGTAGATGCTGAAAAAACAGTAGAATCCATTTCATCTTAACATTAAGTGGCCTTCTGATGGATTGAAATTTCATTTCTCACTCAAATATTTTAACAATAACTTACTACCAAGTCTTAGAATTTTTATATCAATGTGTGCAAGGGGTAAACCGTAGAAAACATAATCACTGGTGATAACCAAAGCATGTCATTTTTTTTTTTTTTTCACTTATTGTAACAATCAGAGAAATTCACTTAATAGAAGAGGAGGTATTTTATTAGCAATTGAATTTAATGTAATACAAAGTACATTTTTGTGTGCAATGAAACTTCACATTTACTACATTTCTGCCATATTTATGTAAGTTCATGGCATTGAAAGAGACTTTTTTTCAGACTTGAGCTTATTGATACAGAAGGTACTTTCAACAAAAGTGTAATTTATTGCATGACTGATATGAATCAGTTTTGACTTAAGTAATGATATTTGAATACCAACCCATACAAAAGTGATTAGGGGTCAAATGTTAATCGTGTTAATATTAATTGTTAATGTTAATTGCGCTGAACCTTAAACAGTCTCATCCCTGTCTCTCAGGGCCACCCTCACCCCCTCGTAACCTGGTCTATAATATAAACGAGACGACCCTCTTGCTGGAGTGGGACCCGCCCACTGACGCAGGTGGGAGGAAGGACCTGACCTATACGGTGGTGTGCCGCCGCTGTGGTGGGCCAGCTCAGCCGTGCGACCCCTGCGACAGCGACGTGCGTTTTGTCCCCCGGCCTGTGGGCCTCACACGCACTTCAGTGGCCGTGCAGGACTTCATGGCCAATGCTAACTATACATTCCAGATCGAGGCCCTCAATGGTGTGTCCGGAATGGGCCGGACGGCGCGGCAGGTGGCCAACATCACCATCAGCACGGAGCAGGCGGGTGAGTACCGTGTGAATGAGTTGAGTGCTTTTGTTGGAAATGTTCTAATTTATGATGAGTTCCATGTGTTAGCTGAGTGCTTTAAATTCCCTTTTGTTTGTGTCCTACATTAGTGGGGATACACCATACTAGCCAAGTTTTTTGTTATCGCTTATGTTAATCATGCACTGAATGTGGTTGAGTATTACACACACTGTGATTTACTTATTACACAGAACCCATTTAGTCACGCTGTATTAGGTGGATCTACCATGTATCTACACTCAGTGTGCATTTTTTGAGCTTTACATACCATAAACCACTTAGCAGTTAGCATATACCATTACAATATACTATTACCATTGCAATTACAGGTTACAGACACAATTACAGGCTGTGGTCCATCTATAGATCATTATTTGTTAGCACTGCTTTATCTTGTTTATCAGTGGTCAGGACCCCCGTATGACCACCACTGAGCATCACTTCAGTGCTTGCACTGCTTTGTCTGTTCCACTTGAACTAGTGTAACATGTATTTAAATGTCACCACCATGTCAGTGTCGCAGCTGTGTTGAGAATGATCCACCTTTCAAAATTATGCCTGTTGGAAACCAGTCTGTATTTATAAATGGCAACGTGTCTCTATATGGTAAGTGGAGCTGATGAAAGAGAAGTACAGTATTGTGCAAAAGTCCTGCAAAATAATATTTAGAAATCTTTTTTTTCATATTAATATGGCTAAGAATTCTAAATTAAACTAAAGAAAAGAACTACAAATAACATTCTACAGTAAATAGTGATGTTAGGTTCAGTATGTCAGCGTGTTCCTTGGTGAAGTCCAGTATTACTGTAGTTTCCATCAGAAACCTGGTTTGACTCGATCAGTCCTTCATTAAAATAAATCAGGAGCCGCTGATGGAATGTCACAATCCAAACAACGGCTGGAGGAACCAAGAAGGAATCTGGAACCGAACCTGTGTACTCCTCACCAGTTCACACAATATTGACTACTTTTTTACAAACCTTGATACTTTTTTACTGGTCTCTTGTTTGATTGCCTTTATTGTAATGTTAACTTTGCCAGCAGGAAGACACTTTATCACACTTTAAACAATTTGCATAGGTGCTTAAGACTTTTGTTCAGTACTGTATGTGTACCGAAAAAGCAGTCAGTGAGTGTATATGGTAGATGGGTTTAATATGATTTAAAAATTAAATATGTTTATAATTATGTACTAGCCGTGCACAACTCCATGGTAGATGAGAATTCTATAGCATCAAGCAGCAAAAATAATTATACTAAATAAAATGAAATGCTGTAAAAGAAATTTAAAAAAAATGCTGTTACTATACTGTGTGTGGCAAAGTGGGACTGTTAGAACATTGCACAGGAGAATTATTTTGGCTGTTCTTAATTAAACACAGACTTTTAAATCATATAAAAACATCCCATGTTTTACCATCTGACAGTACCCCACTGGTTAGATTCATATTCATTGTCAGTGATGTATCTAGGACTTCCAGAAGGCCTACAATTTGCGTCTCAGAAAATCAGTCCCAGCCTTTGGAAATTAAAATGTGATCGACTGATTCCTGTGCCTTTTCCTAATTATGTTTCTTAATCACGTAATCACATAAACACTTGAAGACCTAACCAATGGGATCTAAATCAAGGTACCGGATAAGGTTTCACTGGACATTTTAAGAACTTACTGAACAAAAATGCAGACAAAATTTACTGACATGTATTTATTTAGTTCCCATGAATTAGTTCATTAATTGTACACACTTCAGCTTTATATTTAAAGAGAGTTCATTAATACTGTACAGTTCAGTTTTATAATATTCAAATGTACACCATATAATAAACACCTTAAGTAACAATAATTATGAATAAGTACATTACAGTGAGGACTAAATACCAGTGAAGACTGAGTTCGTTTTAATGAACTGATGATTTGAGATCACACTTCAGTCTTAGATTTATAGTAAATGCAACATACTAGTCAAGTTTATATGAGTTAGTGTGTAGGTTATGTACTAAATTATGTTTAATTAATTACTTACTACCTGAGATTCTGATATCACTTCCATGCTAGTCTGGTTAGTACTAAATGCCAGCAAAGTTTTTTGTGTCTGCATTTGTTTGTTATGTAGCAAATGCATTTCTGATTGCATTTGTTGATGATTATGGAACTATTGTCACATTTTGGAACCTATTGCATTGTATTCAGCATACTGATCTGCAGTCAGTTCATGTGTATTCATATAATCATACTTGTTAGGGCCGGAGAGGACAAAATCAGGTCGTCATATTAAATATCAGTCTCAGAACCTTGACAGAAACAACCGAATAAGTTCTCCTAAATCAAAATATGAACCTCTAACTGCATCCGCAAATCCTTCCACCGCTTGGCGTCAGGCCCTTGAGCTTGAGAGCCAATATTGTACGTTGGTACATCGTTGTTCTTAAAAGAAATTTCTCTGTTTCACTCTGGACCTCTCTGCACTCCTCTGGGAAATATGATAGCACAACAGTCCACTCCAGTGCTATTCTCAGTGTGCTGAGCAAACCCATTTAGAAGACAAGGGTCTTTCTTTCAGTGTGTCATTGGAAGAGCTACTGCTTCTCCTCGCCCAGACTCAGTTTTACACTAATAAAGATATACTACTGTACCGCTGGACGACATGTCCTTTTTTTCACGCTTGTTCCTGGCAATGTCAGCAGATACCGCCAATACACGACTCCTGCCTGGGTTTATTAACCTGTCCTACAGGCTCCTCTGCCCAGCTCTTGACCTTCACCCTTCTCGTAGGACTTTTTTGACCTCCTTCCATGGCTGGCCTCTTGCAGACTTACTGCTTTCAGTTCCGATTGGCTGATTTTGGTCTGCTCTTCAAACCCCAATGCCTGGAGATTGACAAAGTCATTTGTTAGGTTGTCAGGCACATTGCAAACACACTGACCCTCAGAAGGCAAGTGTTATTACTGTTGTTTTGCTGTATAACTACATAATTAATTAGCTAGTATAATATATTTAGGTAGAAAAATATACATTCAATCTGTGTTCTGTACTGACCAGCTAAGAGGGAAGGTTTCTCTGTAGACGCCCTGAGTTCCTTTCATCAAATTAAATCATGTCTGATTTTTATTGATAGTTTAATATCCCTGCTTTTCTCTTACCTCTCTCTCACTACCCATGTTTCAAAGAGCTGATGAGTGAGAAATAATTTATTTAAAATTATAAAATTATACCATACCAATTATATCATTATACTTTTGTTGTAACTGGTGATTGCAGCAAGTTCCAGAGGTTAAAGTAATAGTTCAGCTAGAAATGAAATAAATATTCCACTTACATTAGATGTAGTGGATCAAACGAGATATGTTTGAAGTCCAAATTTTGCTTCTTTAGTGTAGAACTGGAGCTACGAGGCTGACAAGGTGGCACAGTCTTGTTGCTGTGGTTAAGGACACAGTGTGATTTACTATGAGCTATAAAACTAAACTGAATTTCATTGTTAAGGCAATTTATGATGCTTGTTGCCACAAAAGCTATATCAGCACTCCTACTCCTGAGGCGGTTTGTGAAAACAGACCCTGTTGTCTGCCTGCTACACATTTTGTTCTTAATTAGGAGCTGGATATGATCTGAGCTAGATGACAGGAGTCTTAGGTATGTATTTATGGAAAATATTTGGGTGTCTATTGCTGTCTAATGTTTATAACCAATGGTTGCCAGCAGTTCTAAACTACAGAAGCAAACCCTAGACAGCACATATGTCTTTTCTGATCAACTATATTACAAGTAAGTGGAAAACTGTTAGGAACTGTAAATGTAAGGTTTTGACAGACTCTGCTTTTAGATGAATAATATACATTGTTAGATTATATATTAACAGCAAAAGAAAATTGGATCTTTTTCCACATTCTTATAAATTAATGGTCCAGATTGTTCTTGGCTTGGATGTATGGCTCATTACTTAGTATATAACCTTGTTCTGTAGTGGCGGTTATGGTTCTTCAGTGGTGTTGTTCAAATGAACTGTGCTTGGCAGCTTGATTTTTAAGAGTACCTGACTTTGCTCTAAAGTCAGCGCAGGACTTCATCACCTCGGCTTCCATTCATTGTTAGCGCTGTTGAATGAAGTATTCTGTTAATTATCAGTGTCAGGCATGGCGATGAGGCCAGGTTGTGTTTAACACTGCCGTGTGTGGCTGCTCAGCTCTTGCGGATGACAAAGGTGTTCATCAGTATTGATGGCGGTCACGACGGTGGTGTGATTACTGTGATGTGTGTGTGCTTGGTGAGCTCTAATCACAGCCGAGAGAGAGTAACAGAGTAACACAGCTTCCAACCAACCCCACAATCTACCACCTGCTGACACCTACACCACCATTACAGGCACATGGGGCGAGAGAGGGAGAGAGAGAGAGAGAGAGAGAGAGAGAGAGAGAGAGAGAGAGAGAGAGAGAGAGAGAGAGAGAGAG
>JBBPCX010000088.1:25129909-25143627 GCA_037974365.1 Hydrocynus forskahlii | reverse complement strand
AGCCTGTCAGTAACACATTTGTTCACATTTCTCTCATTTAATCTCCTCAGTGTGACACAGATCAGACAGTCTGACAGAAAATAGGATTTTTACACAAACAAGGTGATTCAAAGCAAAATATAAAGAAATGAGGAGACTTTTGCACAGGACTGTATGTAGTATTGTATGTGATAGTAACTATAGTAAAAAGTAATTAGTAACTAGTGGAACTCTGTGATGTGGCACACTGCATTTTTGTATCATTTTGTATGTCTTATCATGTCATTTTTGTTTTGTCTTTTTATTGTCTGCTGCCTCTCTTTCTATCATCATCATCATTCCTCATCAAAGCTCCAACAGAGGCGGAGCCGCCCGCACATACTCCACCCCCAGCACCTGCACCTGTCCTGAACCACGCCCCTGCCCCACCTGCACCCTCCACACCTGCCCCTGCCCCTCCCCCTCCCCCCGCATCAGCACCTGCGCCGGCCCCCCCTTCGGCTCCTCCTCCTCCGGTGCCAGGTGTGTCAGTGGCCTTATATGGTCATGTAGTGGTGTTCAGTTTAATTAGTGTGGTAAAATAACAAATATTTTTAGTCAATTTAGAATTACATTTGAGTATTTTTCTTTCGTTTTGGTGTGTGTGTGTTTGTGTGTATGTGTACATTCACTGTCCATAACCATGACTTTTGTGTATGTGTGTGTGTGTGTGTGTGCGTGTGTGTGCGTGTGTGCGTGTGGGCATTATACATGCATGCAGTGTTTATATTTCATACATCTATGAGACTCATCAGAGACAGACCGTGCTTCTCCATATTTAATTATCGCAAAATAACAAAAGAAGGCCGGCCGATTGCCTGGCCAAATCTCTAATGAAGATTTGTTTGCAAGTCCACTAATATTGTTTGCAAAATTACACATTAATCCATAATTATAGAGTTAATGAGGCCTGATCAGCTCTGTCAGAGTTGCTAATGACTCTGTCTTTGTGATTCCAGTGTGCCAAAATTCGATAAGTCGAGTGTTCTTCGTCTGTTCAGTTTGTGTTATCAATTACCGAGCTGTTATTGCTAGGACTTGCATTAACTTTACATCACCATTTTGGTCACACTTTGTAATTTTGCATTTGAATGTAAAAGAAGGGTCTCTCATATCTGGCTGTGTGGTGATTTCAGTGGGTGACATGAAAATTAAATTATTAAATGACTCATATAGTAGAACAACTCAATTTTTATGAGCTTGATGTGGTGTGTAATAACTTCAACACCACCAACAACAGTGATAACTAGACATATCACTTTGCAGAGTGTTGTATGAGAAAATAAGCAATCAGTGAGAAGTTGAACAGTCTGTCTTCAGCGAGTGAAAGAGGACTAATTTTGCAAAAGTTGCATAAGGATTTAAAGACAAAATTAATTTAAAAAAACATATTTAAGCATGTTGCACTTCATTGTACTGATACCTTATGAGTGACTTTTTTGAAATAGCATCTATATGTCTTTATGAATGAGCCTACAAAATGTCATTAATATTGGCCATTTACACAGGCATATATTGGCTACTGACATTCGACTGGCTATTGTCGGACATATTGTTGAGTGATCCAAATAGAACTTTGTGAGATGTGAGCAAATGTAAGTATACCAAATATCAAAATGTTTTCTTAAGTGGTTCTTGAGATATTGAAATGTATCAGTTGCAGCGTCCCTCATGGACAAAACTGGTGTGCTTCTTAAGAATGTAGTAGTGAAGTAGCATCAACGTTTGTCAAAGTTTGTGAAGTTTGAACGTTTATGCTGCTAGATATTTGCATTATTTACAGGTGGCAGTAGCCTACAAATAAATCAGAGGCCAATTTGCCATTCAGATTTCTTAATTTTTGGTACAACCAGCCATGTGGGGCTACAAGTAGTCTTCATTCAGACTCTTGAAGTCTAAGTATATTAACTCATTGACCAGACATTGGTTAAACAAAAGAAAAGAAGAAAAAATTATAGTAATAATAATAAAACTAGATGAAATGTAATTAATATATCACTTTTCTCATACCCAAGGTCACTGTTCAAGCCAAATACATGAAAATACAAATACTAAAAACTTTTAACATCAATAATTATATAATTATGAAGACTGTCAAAGTTTAAAAACATACAATTCATTATGAAATCTATAACATTCTTATATGGAGTCTACTCTGCAAAAATGATTCACATTGAATTCATTGTTTGTGTGGAATCTAATGTGTGTAGTTCAACCCTTTCAGTCTCTTTCAGTTATGTGACTTCCGTGTAAATGTCCTCTGCAGTGTCTCAATGTGAGAGCAATGAATGAAAATGAAAAGATAGTGACTCTTTGTTCTAAAAAACAGTAATACATTCATAAAACGAAGATGATTGGTTTTAATTTATAACTAGTTTCTGGTAGTCACTGAATTAAAATCTTCAACATTCTCTGCTTCACACATGGATTCTCTTGCCTGTTCAAGCACAAACACTAATGTTAACATTGCTGCTATACAACTGTGTAGCATGACTCCTCACACTATTCTCAAATACCATTTTAAATCAGTGGATAAGAGCGTCTGCTAAAGCATAAATGTAATGTATATATACATGTGTGTTTAGTACTTAATCCATCACTGTGCCAACAGAATGTTATTTAAAAGTGCACTAGAGTTCTTCTGAAATCTAAAGTATTAATAGAGTGTTCTCCCCTTTCCTGCTGTAACAGCCTCTAGTCCTCAGGAAAAGCTTTACACTAGACACAGGAACATTGTTGTGAGGAGTTGATTCCATTCAGACACAAGAGCATTAGTGAGGTCAGGTACTGATGCTGGAAGATTAGTTCTAGATCATAAATGGCAAAAAAAAAGCTCTTCCCAAAGGTATTGGATGGAGCTCCAGATAACACAGGTCCACTGCTCCATCACCCAATGTGGGAGATCCTATAACCTCTGTATGTGTGTGTGTGTGTATGTGGGAATGGGTAAACCTTAATGTAGGTGAACTTATGCATTTAAAGGGGCGTCTGAATACTTTTGGACAGTGTATTTTGCCTATTCAGCCTACAGGCTACGGTTTAGCCCAGCCCATTTACAATGAAGTTATAAAGAGTGTTTCAGCCCAGACTGGTTTTTTGCATAAGGTTAAACAATCAGACAAAGAGATCATTTACATATTTTGGTCATAATTTAACATGAACAAAACCAGCCTGTTTAAATATTATAGGGGCATTTATATTTTTGTATTACGTGTATAGTGTCCTTTTCATATTATACTGTTGTGTCGTATAGCTTTTATTCTAATGTTTATGCTGATCTTCCTTTTTGTTCTGTCCACTTCCTGGTGCATCCAAATGCAGATTTTCCACCTGTGGGACTAATAATGATTTATCTTATCTTATATTATCCTAAAAAATGTCCTATCAAACTGAATTAAAAGACAGCCTAGTGGTTAGGACTTTCACCCTGTGATCAGGAGTTGTGGGTTCGATTCCTAAGCCTACTACGCACCTCTGAGGTACCCTGAGCAAGGTTCCATCCCCACACACTGCTCTCGGGGTGCTTTGTTCCTGGCTGCCCCCTGCTTCACTTGAATGGATGAAATAAAGAGGAGGAATTTTGTGCTGTTCACACTGTGTGCTGTGGTGTGTTCACATGACTGACTTTTCACTTCACCTTGCCTCCTTTAAACTGCATTTTAATTCATTAACAAGAAGTTTACACTCACAGTTCACTGCCGATCAGACTAAGCACTGCACTACCTAAGGGCTTAAACACAATAAATGTGCATATCTAAAAAGGGCTTTTAGCAACACAAAAAAAAAATAAGGCTTGATGTTTTCGTCAGAGCTTGGAGCATAGGGAAAGGGGGAGGTGTGAATCTATTAATGTTATTTTTGTTTCTTTTTTTTTTTTTTTGTCTTTATATTATTATTTTTTTCCGCTCTGGCTGCAGATACCACTCAGAGAGAAAAATTATAGATTATACAAATAGATCCCATGAGGCTATGCGCTGGCACATAATGGCCCATATAGATATAGTAATTAAGATTCGGCGGGGCGGCCCAGAGAGGGATGCATCTCCTTTTCTTTGCCGAAAGACGAATTTATTATATCAAGGAACACAATTATTCTCGGAAATAACTTATTCCTTTTTTATTACACTCTCTCCTCTTTCTCTCTCTCTACCTCTCTCTCTCTCTCTCTCGTTCTCTCTCTCTCTCATTTTATTTTATATTTCTCGCTCTCCCACTTTCTCCTTGTCTTGTTTTGTGTCTTGTTGGTAGCAAGCTGAGGCGAATCAATTTTTGATTCACGCTCTGTCTTTATGAAATATTGAGCGCATTGGCCCTTTGATAGTATTATATTAACACTCTTGTGTTATATGAAGCAAAAGTTGATTCTGTATACAAACTCCACATTCCCTATTAAAAAAATGTGAAACTGGGAGCTACAAGTCAGTGAGTTGAACAGCACTATAATTACTGCAGATGGTAGATTTTGATGACCTAGACCACTATTGCCCACTGCAAAATAGTGCAATTGTTCTTAGTCAAAAAATAATATCTATACCTTTTTCCAACATAACACACACTAAGCAATATGTGCCTACATAATGAATATCCTCTTTTATGTTTTGCTGTAAATGCTCATTGCAGACGCTAGTTACTGCTAGCTAGTCAGCTAGACTGCATCATAAAGCTAGCTAGCGTATTTAGCAAGCTAACTTTTCATAGTAACATTAGCAAGGCAATAGCTAATTATGTCAACTGCTGCCAGACAAATACTGAGAATATCAACAGTCCACAAACCAGTGCCAGCTGGTGGCCTAGTGGTTAGGAAGTTGCCCCTGTGCTCAGAAGGTTGGGTTTGAATCCCAGGACTGCTAGTGGCATCACTGAGGTTCCCTTGAGCAAGGTACCGTCCCCACACGCTGCTCCCCCGGCGCTGTGTTCCTGGCTGTAAACTGCTTTACTTGGGGAAAAGGAGTTAAACGCATTTGCGTAATATGGGATCTACACTAAATGAAACCCACTTGGATATTTTTTACTTTGCTTCCCACTCAAGCACTTGCCACATCATGCAGTCTATTCTTCCATGCTCTTGCAAATGACAGTGCCAAATCTCACATCTTCACTGCTCTCATTTTCAAGTGACAGCTTGGAATTACATACAAAAATAATTCTGTTTTACACTTTGTGTTTAACAGTTTTTCATTTTGAATAAAATGCGAGGGAGCAAAAGCATTTGTTTGCTCTCCAGCAATAAAAGGGGGGGATAAAGGTGCTCCCCTCGCTCCATTGTTCCATCGCCTATTCATGGTACAGTGAACTCTTTTTAGCGCTGGCTTGGAGAGCTGGCGATGAGTCACTAATTTCCTGTGTCTTGTTAATTACCCTTTGCCTATTAAAGGGTGAATTAGTATTGATTGCCATGGCCCTGCACTCTGGCTGTTTAAGCAGTGAGTGTTTTGTTATAATGCCTCGTTGCATTTGCTGAAATGCTAGTAAAGTGGAAACAAGGCCCAGCCGGCTTGGATAAGGACCCCCCTGACCCCATGTGTAAACACACACACACACACAAATACGCATGCCTTAACTGTTTCCCTTGCCAGTACACAGGGTGATATAAACAGACCATGGCATATGGAATAATCTATACTCTGTGCTGTGAGGAGAAACATGTATTCAACACTTTTGTTCTTGCTTTACTTTCATTGCTCATGTACCAACATCAGACTTACACACATAACACCTTTTAACCTTGTAATTATATTAACACAATTATATTTTCAAAATGTTAACAAAAAAGAATATATTCGTAAGCATGAACACAGTTGAATTAAAGGGGAAAAACATTCAGACTCCACAAATTTACTCATTGAATTAGTACTTTATTGCAGTTTCCTTTCTTGGAAATCACAGCTTCAAAAGTAAAAATTAATTAGCAGCATTGTAGTTCAGTTTTGGCCCATTGCCTTTGGTAAGGTCTGTCTGTTGAAACTCGCAGTTTCAAAATACTCCATTAATTTTCAGTCAGGAGATTACACACAAGGATCCTCTCATTCTTTTTTAGAAGAGTCTTAAGTTATTATGGTTGTATATTTGGGGTCGTTGTCCTGTTGAAATGTTATTTCTCTTGAAATAACTCATCACTAAATTCGTGCTTAATACATAATGGAAGAAATGTTTATTGTGATTACCATAAATAGTATATGACATAATTTATTGAACACTGATCCAGCAGCTGGTGGTCTGGTGGTTTGGGAGTTGCCCCTGCGATCAGAAGGTCATAGATTTTAATTCCAGGACTGATAGTGGCACCACTGAGGTACCTCTGAGCAAGGTACGCTCTGGCTACTCACTGCTTCACCAAGAAGTTCACACCGTTCACACTGTGTGCTGTGGTGCGGTGTGTTCACACGTGACTATAAGGGGCCACTTCTTTATTCTTTATATTAACGCATTGTATCTTGTGGCCTTTTTCATTAAAGCCATTGATTTTGTGGTAGATACACTATGGTTAAAGAGTAGGCTTGACACTGTGTCTAACTACACCCCTTAACCTTAGTAAAATCACTGTAATGCCTTGTGTCCCTCCTACACACCCACCTACCTGAGCTCATTAAGAAGAGGAAGAACACAGGTGTATTCGATTAGTTTTACAACTAACTCCTTCAGGACTGCAGCAGTCCAAGAGGGTGACTGCCTACAGGGCCTAACAGAGTGTTATTATTCTGAAAAATTTGCTGTAACTTACAGTTTCTTTTTTTTTCCACACTCAAATTAATTTGCTGATGAAAGCAATATGCTGTTAAAATGAGCTCTGAAATAAACAGACTGCTTCTCTTGCAAACAAAAATGGACAAAGCTATCGGAAACTAATTGTGCAACTGAATGATCAGGTTAACACATCATTTGTTACGCCATGATAATGATATTTTATTCAGTTATCACAGTGTGGAGTTTGGTCTTCATCCATCACTACATGCAATCCACACAAACTTTAGACATGGCGAGGCAATCAATGTGCATACAGCCTTCACATGGATTCCTAATTGTGCACACTGGACGGTAATGTGCTGCACTGCCTAATACTATTGAATATGCATGACCATCATTCCTGCATTCTTGCTTTCTAAAGCATTTAGATGTCTTTCTACATTTTCTTCGACAGAATGTAAATGATGTCCATTTAGACATGATGGTTTTGTCTTTTGGAAGCATAGAGTGGATGGTTTTCTCTCAGCGTATCTGGCACGGGCTTATTTAGGTCGATCAAGAATGTTGATGTGGCTAACAGTGAATAAAAGACTCCGGTTAGCATTATGCAAAGCACATCGTGCTAATTGAAACCTGCTAGCTTCCTTTCTTTGTCAGCAGCAGAGGCATTCGAGGTATTCCTTTATCTCAGATAAAGATCTTCTCCTCCAGAAGCTCCAGGCTGGTATTTACAGAGCTAACAGTGCCTCACACAATGTGAAGAAGATGCTTTATAGGAGCATGTCATCCAGAAATGCTAATGTGGCTTATAATAAATGAAAGCTGAGAAAATGGACTGGCACTCATCAGAGGAAAAGGCAGTTTGTCAGATGATTGACAGATGAATGGGATAGCTTGCCATGGCAGATGAATGACAGGAAGTCCTTCCCCCATTAGAAAGAGTTTATCATCTTGTTGGTGAAGGCATAATTAGAAAAGATTATGCTTACTTCCATAGTCTTACATTGATGCAAGTACAGATGTAAGGTTTTGATCAGAAATGGTCACAAGTCAGTTTATGCAAGAGTAAAGGTTTGCGTGGCTGGGGTCTAAGTCAAGTACTAAGTCTCTGGGTGTCCAAATTGAGTCTCATTTTCAGCTGTACAGAAGGAAAGCCCTAACAAAAACCTGGCTGGTTCAACACCTCTACAGATAACAAACCTGCTGTTAGGGACAAATGGAAGCATTACATGCATTAATTGAACGAACGCCTTTTGTTGCTGTGACTTTAAAATTGATATATGTAAATTATCTCAGTTCTGATATGCTGCCCTGTATATAATTCAAAAAACATTCTGAGCTAAAACGCTCCTTATACCTGCAACACATATGGCTGCATAAAAAAATACGAGAGCACTGCAGCTGATTTTTAAATCAGCATCTCTATGAGTATGACAACCATTCCACGCCAGTGTCTGTTAAATTCTTACACAAGCACCTCAGTCTGCTTTATGAGGTACTGATTAGTGATCACCTGAATCAATTCTTATTTAATGAGGAAAAGTATAAAAACACTGCTGTAATCAACACTCTCCTCTCGCAATGAGACCAGTTGGATGGTAAAACACTACTAGAAGTTCGTCAAAGGTAATTATTGCCATTTTGTTTCAGAGTGAACAAGAGATTTGTTTTCTTTGAATTATTCAAGTTCTGTAAACACTGCATCATTTCTCTCATTTTGATGTTTTGTTATTTGCGTTAAAGTGATGCTTTAAATGACAATATTTTTATTTGGAAATTAGGAGAAATATTGTTAGCAGTTCTTAAAAACTAAGGCAACTCAGTTCAGTTCAAATACTTTCACTTATAAAAGATAAAACCTGAGAAACTGAATATTTTTGCAGTGTTCTCTTATTTTTGTTCCAGAGATGTATGTACATGGGTAGTTATAGGGTGAATAGGGGGGAAACATGTGTTGGTTTATTGTTATATCACAAAAACAATGTATTAGAAATAGACTGTTTTGCAGCTTATTTTTAATAATAGTTCAAAACCATTGCTTTTACTAAAAAAGTCCCATGGCAAGATATAGCCTACTATGATTTCCAGTACATCCAGTACAAAGACATGGTACATAGAAAAATGCTAAATGTATTTTTCATCCTCATACATATGAATATGAAGGAGGATCAAGCAACAGTGGACCACTCAGTAAAAAAGTGGTAGAAATATTGGGAGTGTATCTGATTACAAATTCTGATGTATTTACTGAAGTCTGAGCAGCAAGTGGCTTTCTGAAACCCGTCACAAATTAGCAGTCGCGCCTCAGACGTGTATTATTGGGAGACTTATTTTAACAGTGGTAACAGATGTAGCTGCTAACTGAAGCCATAGCACTCCAAGACATGCTAAAAAATTATAGTAATTTGTTAATTATTCAACACTATATTATTTAATCTCTCAGGGACGCATATGGGATAATATGCAGTGGAAAATTCCATGGGTTGAAACAGACTGACATCCTTGCAGAAACGTGCAATTTTCAGGTGCACAGTGGCTGCAGTTTGCAGTGCTAATAGTGTATTAAACTGTATGTGACATTAATTCACCATCATTACTATTAGTGCCATTACTATTTTGGACATAATATTTAGTACCAGAAGAGAGCCACTAGGTCCTTGTAGGGCTTCAGAGAAGGCCTAATGATTTCTGGAAATGAAACAAATCCATATTTTCTGTTGAATACCTTCAGTAGAAACATTTGTATTTTAACTCTGTAGATACTACAGCAGTGCTGTTAATTCAGTATTAAGTTTTGCCTGGAATCCATGGGTTTAAATTCTCTGTCTGTCCAGTCATAACCTAGAATTTCCAGAAGACCCAGAGTGACCTTTTTCCTCATGATATTGGTCCTATCCATTGGAGATCAAAACATGATTGATTGATTCCACTAATTATGTTGGTGGTCTGACATGGCAGGACCTCTATCCAGTCCTAACCGATGAGAGAGCTCACAGTTACCACAGAGAAAGGATAGTGTTTTTCCCTGAAGTATTTACCCCATTGATTTTAGCCAAAACTTTATAATGAATTAACAGTACTACTGTAGGACTTGCAGAGTTAAAAGGCTGACATGGTTCTATTGAATAAAACTCACAGGCATTGTGCAGTTAATAGGCGGCCCCTCAAGCCAACTGCATGATTGGCACATGTGGGTCTCGCGTCAAGGAAAATTTTTGTGCTGTACCCTGTCATGTACATACATCTGTCCCCCAGGAGTCACGTTTCTTTCCATCATCTGGCCTGAGGACCCTTCAGCTCTCTCATGCGTATTTCATACGTATTTCACCAGTTTAAAGAACCGCTCGATCGAGTATATATCTCGCTCTGGAGCCGTACTTGAAGCACAGTGAGCCAGAAAGACACTGCACATTAATCCCCGGCATTCGGATGAAAACAAGCGCTTCAGAAAAAAAACGGGGATGAAAGTAGCCTTGGAAGTGTTGGGGAGAGAACAGGGAGATGAAGTGTCTCTTTTGAAAACACAGGGTATAAAGAGATGTGAGGACACTTTCCATATGCATGTCCCCTATATAGGAACAGAGGTGAAACAGAGGTAGGGTATAACTATGGGTGTGCACATACGTGTGCATGTGTGCATATATATATATGTGTGTGTGTGTGTGTGTGTGTGTGTGTGTGTGTGTGTGTGTGTGGTTGTTCTTACCTTTTTGCATGTGTACCAAGATTACATATCTCTTGACAGTCATTTTACCACCATCTCCCCGCCGCACGAAAGTGCAATGCAAATTTACTCTTCATAAAACAAGGAACATCCAATTATCCTCTCTCTGGCTTTGCTGATTGGTTTGCTCAGTGCGGTATGATTGCTGATTATGGGGCAAGCCCATCGTTCAGGCCCTGTGTAGCATCCGTAAAAGAGTCTGAATTGATTTCTTTGAAGGAGTCAATGGAAGAGCCCTTAAGGGGAGTGGGCTAGCTAATTAAAATTCAAATGCGGGTCAAATCTCACATAATGACTTTCCATTAGCTCCTCATTCTTGTTTCGCCTTGATGAAGGCGTGTGTGCGCATGTGTGTGTGTATGTGTGTGTGTGTGTGCTTGTAGCTTCACCCGTTGGGCTGCCACCTGTTTACCTGATTTGATCTTCACTTTTCCTCCATAATGTTACGTTCAGCTGGTTGCACTTCTGATATAGTGTACACAGTCCACTGCATACTAACTTTGTTTATATAAAGCAGTACCAAATAGGGTTTTTTTTTTCCATTAACCTCCCAAGGACTACCTTTGAATGCTTAAACTCAGACGAAGGTCTGGGAAGTGTTATCATAGCAACAGGCATTTAAAGCAACAGTTTGCAAAAATGTCACATTAACTTTCCACTCTTATCTCTAAAGTAGTAGACCAGTCCAGACATGTTTCCAAAATTTTTGCTCCCTTTTTGCATTAGAGCTACAAGGCTAATGTACCCAAGAAGTAATAGAAGCATCGACCTCGCTGATTTCAGCAAACTGCATAACTGAATCATTACCCACTCGCCTCAATCCTCCGCTTGCGATAGTAGCTGCGTAATGTTAGATATAAGCATGAATAAAAGTTCAGAAAAAATAAGGTTTCAATATTGAATTCAATACTGTTTTTTTGCCCATTTTATTAGATAACAGTCTGTCATACACAGCAGCAAGTGTATTTGAGGTCGCTTGACAATGTGAGAAGATCTGTGGTTAGTGTGTCATGATTTAGTGGGTGAGGGGTGTAGGGCTCACAATGTAAAGCTTTTTAGCGGACACTCTTTATTTCTATTACTCTTAATGGCAGAGGTGCATTCTTTTTCCACCTTTGAATATCCAAAATCTTTTGAAAGCCAAGTGTCTTGTTTTGACCAGGAAAGTGCAGGTTTGAGTTCTGTTGTCTGGTGCCCAGTTGCTACTAAAAGACCAGATGTTAAAATCTCTCTTTCTCTCATTCTCTCTCTCTCTCTCTCTCTTTATTTTCTCTCTCTCTTTCTGTCTCTGTCTCTCCTTCTCTCTCTCTTTCTCTTCCTGTCTTTCTCTCTTTCTCTATTTCTGTCTTTCTCTCTCTTATTTCTATCTCTCTCTCAGTCTCAATATTGCTATTAACTATTACATTTGTCAGAATGACATACGATGTTATAAACCACATAACCGAGTGTATTTGAGATTAACTGACAAGTTAATGAGGAGGGCGGGGTTCCATACTGTGTCGTTTTTTGATAACCAAGACTTTTTACTGTATTTGTTTTAACGGTAGTGGCATATTTTGCATGCTATATATGCAGGTTAGGCTCCAGCATCCTGCGCTGTTGTTTTTTATAAAACAAGCTATTAGCCTACGGCACGTTTTTCTGTACTGTCCACAGGGTGGGTTGAAATACATGAAAAGCATTTTTTTTAGTTATATTTCAAATGTATTCTGCTAGCAGCACCACTCTATTAAGTTGAATGTCAGAATGCTAGCATATCTGATTGACAGTTACAGTACTACTGTAGGAACAAGGAGGCTTAAACAAAAAAACAGCAGCAGTGTTAGGTACAAACCTCAAGAAGCACTGAATTTGACTGACTGTTTTCAAGGTGAAAGCATTGCGTGAATTAGTTTATTGCAGATTATTTCTTTTAATTTTTAATTTAAACTTAAAATCACATGGTTGAAAAGATGATGCCTCTCTTTGGATTGTTTGGCGGTCAGATTTCATGGTGTCTTTTGACACCCAGCAGCTTTCCCAGTGAGTCACACGGTATCAATATGAAGTCTAAATTTATCTGGCAGCTTCACACACAAGCACACACCTGCCTATCCTAGATCGCACTGCCTAATCAAACATCTCTGTCATGGCAAGTCCAGGGGCAGGCAAACTTTGAGTTCTATTGAACTGTGTCCTTTCCTCTGCTCTGCCATTCTTGCTCAGCCTGTAGCTTCGCAAATAGAGGCTTGAGGAGCTTTCATTATTTATGAAGGTGCAGCCTGGCCTGCAGCAGCCTGGAGTATGTTAAATATTTCTGGGTAAACGTGGGCTTCCTGGAGTCGGGGCGTGATGTACGCATTTACCTGCCGCCTTCAATAAATTATTAGGCAACTGTGACGTGTTCTGGAGCAATACTTCGTTGTGTGTTTACCGAGCCAAAGCAAAGATAACAGGGCAACATAGAGGCCTAGTCAAACAGCATTCCTATACATTGCACAGAGTGTTTCCCAGAGGGAGGTTCAGCAAGGATGCAGTGTGGAGGAGCTCAGACTTTTAACCCTTAGCTGTCGAAAAGCTATTACTGTTGTTTTTTCATACTGTTTCAGCTGAACCACATAGTGACATAATTACCTTACATAATAAAGATTTGCCCTCAAGTTGAATATTGTAACCTATTTCCATTGGTTTTGATATCATGACAATAGAAAAAAAAAACAAGGCGAAAATATTACTATGGGTGTCGAATTAACACGTTAAGCTCGATCAATTAATCACAGAAAAACAACGCGTTAAAAATATAAACGCTGAACAGTCACACCACGTGACTTCAACCCGGTCCGGTTCTGGACCCAAGTGCTCTGTAAAATGAAGGAGGAGAGGAGAACGCGCTGCTTGGTTCAGCGATTGAAAATTTTACACTTAAAAACGGATAGATGGGACGGTTGGTAGGAATATCGTTCTCTGCAATTCATGCAGTAAGGAATTTTTGTATCATTGGAATACTTTGGTTCATGCAATAAGGAATATTTGTATCATTGGAATACTTTGGTTCATGCAATAAGGAATTTTTGTATCATTGTAATACTTTGGAGTCTAAAATATCCCCTAAAATATCCCCTAAACATAAAGCATTTAGGAGCGAACCCCGTGGTGTGAGCCAGAACAGCCCGATCTCAGCGACAGCGGCCATTGTTACCTCTAGGTTATAATTGTGGCTTGAGGTGCCTTGTATGCATGGGCGCCAGGACCATGGGGGGGAGACGTGCCCCCCTCACTTTTAAATATCACAGCTCCCCCACCCCCTGCCCCC
>JBBPCX010000088.1:25110446-25120961 GCA_037974365.1 Hydrocynus forskahlii | reverse complement strand
TCTGGTTTGTTTAACTCTTTTTTTTTGTTTACTGCATAATTCCATGTGTTCCTTCATCATTTTGTTTGTTTTCAATAATAATCTACAATGTAGAAAATAATAAAAACTAAGAAAAAACATTGAATGAGAAGATATATGTCCAAACTTTTGACTGGTAGTGTATAAAAAAGCAAAGTAAATCCAAAAAAAGTCAAGTAGTGCCCAAATATCTGTCAGAAGGACACTTTTTATTTATTTATGACCACTTACTTAACTGCAAAACTGCAACGCCGCTGTGCACTGGATAATAAGCTCTGTGTCATGTTTGCTGTGGGTGTGCAGGCAGGAGTTGGCGTTCAGTGAACATGCAGGCAAACAGACAAGAGAAAATAGGAGGGAACTCACGCTATGAACAGTTTGCGCACAGTTCTGGCAGGTTAAACCCTAAATGGGTCAGATACAGAGATCATATAGACAAAGCCTTTCCAGGATCCCACAGGAGGTGCATGAAGCATACTCCCGTCGAGTGAGGCCATCTCGAATCAAATACAGAGTGTCTCAGCGGATAGTAATCGTAGCAGGGGCACACAAACCAGGCAGAGCGGAAACCAGAGCTCAGAGATGAGAAGCGACAAACACAAGCAAAAACACACAAAACTTGGAGAGGTATGAGGGTGGACAGACAATGAGATCTGGGTCAATTAGGCTTAAATAAAGAAAAGGAAATAAGGGACAGGTGAAACTGACTGGGACAGACCAACACAGGGAATCCAGACAGGCTTAGTACTCCTATCTTGGTGTAAGAGGAGAACAAATTTACATGTAATCTGCTTCGCTGCTGAAAATGAGTAGATTGTGTTCACTATCTACTGAATTCCTCTCAGACAGCATTAAGTACAGTACGTTAACGTATACACTTTCCATTTCAATTTACTTCCACTATAATGTATATGCATTGCATTATCGTTCCCCATTCCTCCAGTACACTTAAGGGAAAGTAAATGGCACTGTAAAATCACTGTGTTCTTTTGCAGATTCATTTTACCTACCTAGAACCTACCTAGTATGTTTGTAACGTTACCTAGTGTACCACACATTTAAGATTAATAATGCCTGGAAATAGAAAATAAATTGCCACCAATTAATTATGGAAGACAACATTAATAATGCTACATTCACACAGACCAGTGAGAAACAATCGATCTACAATGTGGAAGAAAATAAGGAAGTTTTCATGAAATTGTGTATTCTTAGCAAGTAACGTTAGTGATTTGAGTGACAGCTTTAAAATCCGTGATGATTTTTCATTTATTGATGTAACCACTGCTACAGTATTACATGTTGATTGATCAAAACCAAATTTCATTTAAACGTAGAGAGGTGGACCTCAGACTTGTGGACACTATCCCAACTGTTAAAGAATGTACACTTCAGGAAGCTTTTTTGTAGTTTTCCTTGTTGGAGGTCAGGCATTAGGAGTTTTGAGCTTTGGTTATCATCACCTAGATTTCTGTGATTTAAAGATGCTGAGCACTTAAATAAGTGGTGCACTGAATTTACTGGATTCAAACATGTCTATATATTACAACATATGTTTTACAAATACATTTGGAATCTTTTGAATAACATCTCGTGTGTAACAGTTGGAATATAGGACTGGAGTGCCAGTAGACTATGAGGGTTGCATTTTAAATGTGGAAAAAGTTGGACAGCATATTTAAACCATGACAAACTAATGGACTCGGCTAGAAATAGAATATTCTAAACCTTTTTTAATGCTGTCTGAGAGAAATCCAGTAGATAGTGAACACAGTCCACTCGTGTAGGATTTTCAGCAAAGTAGCAAATTATATGTAAATTGGATCTCCCCTTACGACAAGATAGACTGGCATTTTTGCAATTGGCTAGTTTTACAGTGATTTTATGACATGTGAACTGAATTGTAAGAGGGAAAGAGACAAAGAGAGGGAGACAAAAAGCAATGAACTGGTTTTACCTTTGTTTCCATCACTTCCATATGAATACAACATACACCATATGGACAAAAGTATTGGGACACACCTGTTTTTCAGGGTTTGGGCTAGGTCCCTGCCAGTCAAGGACAATCTTAATATTTCAGCAGACCACGACATTTCAGACAATGCCATGCTTCCAGCTTTTCTATTCCAGCATGGCTATGCCCCAGTGCACAAAGCAAGCTCCATAAAGACGTGGCTGGAGGAGTTCAGTGTGGAAGAACTTGACCTGACGTCAGCCCCATCCAGCATCTTTGGGATGAACTGGAACAGAGATTGTGAACTAGACCTTCTCATCCAACATCGGTGTCTGACCACATAAATGCTCTACAGAATGAATGAGCACAAATTCCTACAGAAACTCTTGTGGAAAGCCTTTCAAGAAGAGTAGAAGCTGTTATAGCTGCAAAGGGGGGACAAACTCCATATTAAACTCTATGTAGTTGAATGCAATGTCATTAGGACCCTGTTGGTGTAATGGTCAGGTGTCCCAATACTTTTGTTCTGCAGTGTCTCTAGTTTTGGCAATGAACATGTTACATTTTATATATGTGGAAATTATGGTATTGTTTTTGTTTGTTTGTTTTCTTGTTCATAGGGTGGGAAGATCCCTATTCGTTGGACGGCTCCAGAGGCCATCCAGTACAGAAAGTTCTCCTCAGCCAGTGATGTCTGGAGCTATGGGATCGTTATGTGGGAAGTGATGTCTTATGGAGAGCGGCCCTACTGGGAAATGTCCAATCAGGATGTAAGCTCCTCACCTTTTATGCCTATTCATTTTGTGAACTACTATTGTTCTGAAGTTGGATGAAGACAGTTAAGATTAAAAAAAAATACACTCTTCTCTGATAAGCAATTTCTCAAAGTTGTCGCGTTTAATTTAAATTTGCATTTAATTTAAAATGCGAAGAATATAATCTAACAAAACATTTTGATTTGTGTTTTGTTTGTGTCACAAAGTATGACTCTGGACAAGAACGCACATCTTTAGGAATACACTTCACACTTAAGTCTTCTTTTATTATTAATGAAGCATACAAATGAAAAGCCCCGACTGGTGCTTACACTGAACGGCATATTCGATTTAAATATGTGCATCAACACTATTTTAGCTTTCAGTTTATTTACTTTTGTAAATATCACTGTATCCAAAATAGTACATGAATGTCATTGATAATTATGGGCTTGTATTATGGAAGAACAACAATTCTTTGCTTTTTCCAAAGAACTTAATTTATATATGAATGTTTTTTTTGAATTAATTAACCATTGAATTCATAGCTGTGATAAGATAAGATAAACCATTATTAGTCCCACAGGTGGGAAATTTGTAATGTCAGTGCAGAAAGTGGACAGTACAAAGGTAAGAGCAGCAAAAATTCAGAACAATAGAATAGAATAAAATACTATACCAACAGGATAAAATGTACACTATACAGTCTTGAAATATAAAATATGGACATGTGTATTGTCAAAACGTGATGTCAAAACCATGTACATATAGCAATTTTTGCAATTTTCCCTCTGTATACCACCACAAAGGATTTGAAATTACGCAAGATGTGATGGAAGTAGCGACCTTCAGCTTTAATTTAAGTTTAACAAAATTGCATTAACGTTTCAGAAATCACAGCCATTTTTCACAGGGTCTCTCTATTTTCAGAGGCTCAAAAGTAATTGGACATGTGACTGGCAAGCTGTTTCATGGCAAATTATGTGGATAAAAGTCTGGAGTTGATTCAACGCACTGAATTTGCAACGTGCGGTCCAAAGACGTGTCAGTGCAAGTGAAGAGGCGATAATTAGGCCGAAAAAACAATATAAACCTATCAGAGACTAAAACTTTAGGAGTGCCCAAATCAACAGTTTGGTGCATTCTTAAAAAGAAGGAATGCACTGGTAAGCTCAGCAACACCAGAAGGCCTGGGAGACCACGGAAGACAGCTAAAGTGGAGTATCATAGAATTCTTTCCTTGGTAAAGAAAAAACCCTTCACAACATCAAACCAGATCAAGAGCACTCTTGAGGAGGTTGGCATAACCCTGTCAAAGTTAATAGTCAAGAGGCAGTTTTCCTGTTTACCTCCTACCTAAGAGTTTCTCAAGGTAAAGAAATGGGCTATTCTTCAATGGCCAAGTCAATCACCTGATCTCAACCTAATAGAGCAGCTTTTCAGTTACTGAAGACCAAACTGAAGGCAGGGAGACCAACAAACAAGCAGCACCTGACAAAGCATCTCAAATGAGGGAACTCTGCATCTGGTGATGTTCATGGGATCCAAACTTGTCACTGACTGAACGGATTTTTGTAGTCAGGAAGTATTAATACACCTATATTTTATATTATATTACTTTGTCCAATTGCTTTTAAGCCTCTGAAATGGAGCGACTGACTGTGATTTCTGAAAGCTTAATGCTGTACCTTCTTAAACCCCTTAAATTAAAGCTGAGCGTCTACACTTCCGTCACATGTTGATTACTTAATTTCAAATGGATTGTGGTGGAGAAAATTGCAAAAACTGCATCAGTGTCCAAATACTTGTGGACCTAACTGTATTTACATGAGCCCTGGCCATTCACCCCAGACCAGAGTTGCTGGTGTGGAGGATGAAAGATTAATATGAGAATAATAATGATTTTAATAATAAAAACTAATAAAATGGAGAATGTTGCCCTTTCAAAGGCCTGAGATCAGCCATGGCCCTTTGTAGAAATGTTCTCCTCTGTGGCTCCCTGCAGGTGATCCTGTCTATTGAGGAGGGCTACCGGCTGCCGGCCCCCATGGGCTGCCCGGTTGCTCTGCACCAGCTGATGCTGCACTGCTGGCAGAAGGAACGCAGCCAGCGGCCGCGCTTCCATGACGTAGTCAGTTTCCTGGACAAGCTCATCCGCAACCCGAGCAGCCTGCTCACGCTGGTGGAGGATGTACACAGGTAGAGCTCCAGATACTGCACTTCACTTGGTTTATTAAAGCCCTTGCACTTACGACTGAAACCAGAGGCAGTTTTCCACTGACATACTGGAACTGTGCTGTACCTAAACTATACTGAGATGCCACCGAACTTGCAGTGTATCAGTCTTTCTGACGTGCTGGCAGCTCAATCCTCTCCCCACAGTTTACGGCTGGTCATCGTCCCAAAACCGCATCAATGAAGTCGAACCAGTCGAAAGTTTTTCTGTCAGAGCTGCTTTTGTTATTTTGGTCTTTGATTAGCGATAGTCTTTTCTACCATGGGGCCTTTAAGGCTAAGCTAAAGGCTGGTTTACTGCTCTTCAGACAACAGAAAAGCACCTCGGGTAAACAAATAAAGCAGTCTAATTGAGCAAATGGAATCCTTAGGAGTCGAGAGTGACTGTTGTATCGCTATACATTCATTTTATATATCTTCATGGTTATAATTTTTTTACATTCATTTGAAAAAAAAGTTGGTCCAAAAATAGGAATGTGGTGTTATGAGGAAATGGTTGTTGTTTTGCTATACATTCAGTTTAACTTTATATTTGCATGGTAATTAATTATAAAATCAATTACAATAACTTCTGATTAGTTTATTATGTAAACTGCTTTAGTTTACATTATATATGAACCCGTGGAAAATGTTTTCTGTCAGAGCTGCTTTTGTTATTTTGGTCTTTTATTATCTATATTTATTTTTTTCTCTGCATTCTTTAGCCATGCAATGAATACTTAACCCAGCTAACTTGTTAATGATGGCACGGCATTAATTAGTTAGCATCATAGAAGACTCCCACTGAAGTTTACCTTCAGCCCAAACAGATAGTAGTGCTTGTACTTTTTGTATCTCCAAGCAGTGGTGTCTTTCAATGTTGTGATAACATTTTGACGGGTCAGAAAGCAGTGACCGGTCAGATCAGCTGCGGCTTGGTTTCGGCCCTGCCCTTGAGCAGCTCGGGTATAAGTCGTTTAATTTGTAATGGAAAAAAACATTTGTTTGTTGTACAACTTGGTTCCTTTATGCCAGTGGAGAAGTACCACAGGGTATATAAACAGTATATACACAAGAATGCTATAGTGACCTCATGGAGGGAATGTTCTCAGTGAGCTCAAACGGTCTTCCTGACCTTTTTTCGGGAATACAGGGGTCCTGGGGTTACGACAGTCTCGACATACGCCGTTTCGAGTTTGCGACGCTCACTCCCATAAAAACGTTCAAAAATTGGGACGTGAGTGTTCCGGCTTATGCCGTTAGCGTCGTACCAGTTTGGTTGTGTGCAGCAGAGGAATATGTCGTAACGAGGCGATGGTAAATGAGTGAGGGAGGAGTTGTCCCCAGTACAGTCCACTGTACATGTACAGTATATTTATGTCCTTCTCCTTTTTCTGTGGCTTAGTTGTGTTTTTATGATTTTACACCTGTGTTAGGATCGGTAAGTGACTCAGGCTAGGGTGTGTTTCAACTTACACTAAAATTTGGGTTACGTCACTGTCGTAGGAAAAGAACTGTGTTATAACCCGAGGACGCCCTATACATCACAGTACAGAAGAAAAAGCACTGTAATTTCTGACTCAGGTTAACTTTAAGGGATTCATCTTTGTTGCTCAATAAAAATGCTGTCCTCTATGTTTGTGCAGTTTACCAGAATCTCCAGAAGACATGCCTGACTACCCTCTCTTCATCTCTATCGGTGACTGGCTTGACTCCATTAAAATGAGTCAGTACAAGAACAACTTCATAGCAGCAGGGTACACCACCCTGGACTCCATCTCCAGCATGAGCATTGAGTGAGTGAAATACTCCAGTTATACTATGTGCAGTCAAACACTTAAATCAAATGCCCTTGCTTCATTTGAAATGAGAATTTGATGTAGTGTGTAAACTTACCATTTATTATCCAGTCCATATAGCAAAACAGCCCATATTTATTGTGTGACAACCATGAAGACATTTGCATATGACGGCCCATTCAGCCCACGTCAGCTTAATGTACCCCAGTAACACTGCAGGTATAAGGATCATGTTAAAGGTTTCAAATAAGCTGCCCTAACATAAAGGTAAAAGATTTTTACATGATTGACTGGCCAGTGAAAATGGTCCAAAAATAAGTAGTGTGTTGGTGTTGCTACAAAATGGTTCTTTTGCTCTTGTTTGCATTACAGTTTTTTTTACATGACCAATTACAGTTACAATCAACTCCAACCTTTTTGAAGCAATACATTAGTTTAGCTTTAGTTTACATTATGTATTATCAGCTTTGTGTCTTCTGTTTTTCTTGTTTGTTTCGATGATCAACAATGGCAAGTTAAATATGGTACCAGTGAACAATAATTCATTCAAGATTCAAGATCCTTTATTTGTCATATACAAAGAACATTGTGTAGGGAAATGTGCGTCTAAGAGACAGGCTTTTTCATTTTCCAGGGGTTATTCATTTGTGTTAAGGTTCTGTTTACCTTCTTAAAGTTGCATCTCTTTCGCAGTGATGTCAGGAGGATTGGTGTGTCTCTGATTGGCCACCAGAGGAGGATAGTGAGCAGCATACAGACGCTTCGACTGCAGCTCCTCCACGTTCAGCAGAGTGGCTTCCATGTATGAGAAGGACCACATACACACATGCAGACACACATACACAAATACACACAGACACAGACACACACACACACACAGACACACACACACACACACACACACACACACACACACTCACACAGTCAGGCCTGATATGTCTTACCAACCACACTCAGAGAACTGGAGAGCTTTAGCTCCTTCCCAAGATTTTCTCAGCCGGCCTTTGAGGACTTCCAATAAACAATTCCCAGCGAGAGGAAAGGCCCGGCTGGGCGAAGCCTCTGAATGTCACTGGTTATTTGTCTTCGTGCCGAGCAAACGAGTCGAGAACGGACAGCCAGTCAGGGTACAGCGAGAGCCTGGCACTGTCGCCGTGGTGAAGTCACGTCTGTCAGGCATCCTGGCCGGATGCACAGTCCAAGAACTTTTAATATTTATATTTGCTATTTTAACGTAACGCGTATGTGTCTTAAAGAGATATTTATCGTTTGTTCCATCATGCTACTTCCAGGAGCCTCCGAAACAAGGGACTGTTGAATGTCAGTGGATCTAAATGGCTGTTGGCCCATTATTTATCACATCTGATATTTATGCTGGTATTTATATGTATGTGTCTGTGACCTTTTCTTTTCATTTGTTTATTTATTTAATTGTTTGTTTGTTTATTTGATGTTTTGTTCAGTTTTTTCCTCAGCAATATGTGCGGTCTTTTCGGGAACATCGAGAAAAGAGCCAAGACTGGGAGTAGAGAATCGTATCTTACTCTGTTAGAACAACAACAACAAAAGAAAAACCTCCATATAAAAACCATAGATCTCCTCAGGCAGTCAGCTATGCCATACAAGAACGAACTTCGTCCTTTTTGGAAGACTGAAAGCCATGGTCTCGTGCTTCTGCATCAGGCCTGACACATCGAAACTCAAGAATTGTACTTGCTGGTCTTGACATTTGAGACTTCGACATGTTCTGCCGGGATGCACAAGACTTTTAGATATTTTGTAGGATGTGCAAGACACAGATGATTGTTATTGTTTCTTAACCCGTTCATGTCCAGGTCTGAACATTTACTTTGGTACTCTTATGATTTCTGAGCTTGCCTGAGCACCAAATATGAAGAATTTTTCCAGCTGAATTTAACCATAAGTCTAAAAACTGAGATTTCATCACTTAATTTGTCATATTTGAGTCTTCTGATCAATTGGGTCGTGTAATTCTTACCAAAATAATAGAAAATACTTGTGAATAAAACATGACAATGACAATGACATAAAATCATAATACACATGGGCCCTGTTAGATGTTCATCCAAAGTATAGTGATCCAAAACATCATCATTTCTGACCAATCTGATCTAGTTCTGTAGCATTTTCCTTGTGTTGTGGTAAATTTAGTTGTTGGACATGAATGGGTTAAATAGAAAACCCTCATTGAATGTAGGGTGGTGTGTAGCAGTGAAAATCCTTGGTTTATCTCTCACTCTCTCTCTCTCTCTCACACACACACACACACACACACACACAGGTACACACACCTTGCAGGTTAGCGAGCTTTACATTTATTAAGATACTTTGTGTTGCTTACTTAAAGGGCCCATATAATTGAAAATCAAACTTTCCTGACTTTTATTTCAAAATAAAAGTGTGTGGTGTAGTAGGTAAATGGATAAACACTGTTAAACTTTCAGAATGTACCGTTTGGTCCAGACCATCAATATATGCAAACTACGCTGTAAAAATAGTCCATGTCAAATTTATCATGGTTGCGATGTCACAGACCATTTGACTTATATCTGCCTATTCAGCCTACAGACGTCAAGCTTTGCAGTTCTAAGGAGTGTCACAGCCAATCAGAATAGTCTAATTTGCATATACCAGCACAGTAACAGAAGCTATTCTGTTAAAGAGTGCTTTAAAGTTTGTGTAAAAATGCATTATGTCTGTTTTAATCCACGCAAACATATCATACGTGAACTTCAGAGGAAACAAATACGTGACGATATAGAATATGGGCCCTTTAACATGTAGCACACATGCGTACACACATATACAGAAATACGCAACATGCATAGGCTGCATTTGTCAGGCCTCTTTGTGCTCAGACACATGTTTAGGACACTGAGAACTGCGGACAGCTCTCAGACTCCTGATGCTCACGAGGGTGACAGTCCGCTCCAGCAGAGGAGGGCAATCTGGTTAATCAGGTCAGTACAAACTATAATGTATAGTGAATAGTAATCTAATTGTATATTATTTTTTATAATTTATAATGGATTTAAAAAGAGGTATAAGTGGATTAGGCTGGATGTTTGTAAAAAATAAAAGATAATGGATGCCCTGTGTCTTTTGTGATTTTTGAGCCAGCTCTGCATATCATCTCTGATATTGTCTAAAAAAAAATACATTTATTAAAAATTGATTCATTAATTTAGTAAAACGGCTTATTTGCAATACAAGTCAAAAGCAGTGAACTTTCGGTTTTTAACACATTTTACAACATACAATATTTTTTTAAACATTTTTTTAACCTTCAACATTTCCTTTAAAAATGGGTTTGCAGGGATGTGCTCTTATTGTATTGCATCCTATGGAAAATGTCACTCTCTGTTAATAAAAGATACTCACATTGAGCAGTTAATAATAATTTTTTACAAAAAATCCTGAAGGTCTGATTAAAGTTAGTCTTTAGTCTAAATGTTTGAGTCATGCAGACATGAATCATGAGTACAATTAACTCTGCAAGATCGAAGATATTGAAAAATAATGTTTGGTTGAATATTTATTATATTATTATAATTAATAATTATTAATATTTATTATTAAGCATCAAAGAAAGGATTAGCCCCTTAATTTAATTAGAAATCCCAAGCTCAAAAATGCAGTGTTATGAATTTACCAACATTTATTAGCTAAATGTTAGTTGGCCTATTTAAAAAAAACATTAACTATGACTTTGAAACTTAAAATTTGAAATTTAAAGCAATCAAATTATATATAT
>JBBPCX010000088.1:25096400-25106572 GCA_037974365.1 Hydrocynus forskahlii | reverse complement strand
CCAACATCAGTGTCTGACCTCATAAATGCTCTACAGAATGAATGGGCACAAATTCATACAGAAACTCCAAAATCTTGTGGAAAGGTTTCCAAGAAGTGTGGAAGCTGTTATAGCTGCACGGGATCAACTTCATGTTAAAGTCTAAGTACTTGAATGCAATGTCATTAAAGTCCCTGTAGGTGTCCCAATACTTTTGTCTGCGAAATGTATTTGGTGAAGCACAAAATGAGTGATCCAGTCAGATGTTCCAGTTTGGGACATTTTGTAACAGATTCATGCTGCTTTGTGGTGAATTGCCTCAAACTACAACCTTTAGCTTTAATAGGTGGCAGTATTTTGTGCCAAGTGTGCTGTGACTTTGTGCCACAAGCCTTCAACCGAGTGTTTACGGATCACTAATAGCCGTTAAAGTGCCGATCTCTGACTGAGTCTTCTTGGCTTTGGACTGTTTGCATTGCGCAGAGCGGCCCCATCCATAAAGGTCAATGGGGCTCTTCGACAAACTGGCCGGGTGGCTGGGCTTGAAAAAGAAAGAAGTGAACGTGCTGTGCCTGGGACTGGACAACAGTGGGAAAACCACCATCATCAACCAGCTAAAGCCCACCAATGTGAGTGGCACTATCTCTCTTTACACAGCGATGGCACCAACACATTACATTCACCTTTTAGTACACTGTAAAATCTATTTATCACTCAGTAGGTGCCTATACTTTTCTGAATTCCCTTCATTTATACTGTATCATTAGCACACATTACAGGCCATGCTTTGTAATTAATAATCTGAGTCCATTTGCAGCAACTGGGTTTTTCAATCGAATCTCTTTATCTCTTATTTGTTGTAATACAGTAGTGGGTTATACTTTTTATTTGTTTGCTTGTACTCACTTCAGTTGAAAATCCACCAACGTGAAACACTTAAAAACACGCTCAGCCAGACGATGCTAAATTTGTTTAAACGTATGTTAAAGTGTGTTGTAAATGTCTTATTCTTCAAAGTTATTTTAAAACTAAACTGTAAATCTGAAAATATTTTTTTTAACATGAGGCTAGTATTCCAAAGAGAATATTTTGTGGCAATTCATGTTCAGGCTCTGCCTGATTACCACTGACAAGCATAGGAAATGTAAATTATTTTTGATAAGTAAGTAAGATCAGCTTTAATACATTCACTCAAATTAATCTAAAACTTTCAGTTATTTAATTACAGAATTCGGTGTATTTAAGGAAAACCCAATGACGACTTCTGTTTTGAGTAAAGAGGTGTCTCTTTCTGATTCCACATCAGAATCAGAAAACTGTATTAATCCCGTTGGAAATTGACTGTTTTGACTGCACAGAGATGAGAGCAATATGAAATATAAAGTCTAAACAAATCCTGTAAAAATCTGTAGAAAACATTCTAATGAAATACACTATGATATATACACAAAATGCTGGGGTGTAGATAAATAAGTAATTTACTCATAACACAAATGTACAGGGAAACATTTTAAAAAGTCTAATCAGTAGTCATTTAGTTTTCCTTTAGCAAATCAAGTATTACATGTTCATACCACTGATTGTGGTATGAACATGTATACTTCATTCTTTAAACTCTGTTTAAAAATATCACACCAAGTTCTCTTATTTGTCAAAAAGATCTTTAAAAACTTTTCTTACAGGCTCAGGCTCAAGACATTGTCCCCACCATCGGCTTTAGCATAGAGAAGTTCAAGACTTCATGGTGAGGATCAGTGTTGTACTTGTTTTCTGTTGAGGCTGTGCGTTGGTCGTGATATTGACCGCATTGTTCTCTCTGTAGTCTGTCATTCACAGTGTTTGACATGTCGGGCCAGGGCAGATATAGAAATCTGTGGGAGCACTATTACAAGTAAGTGAAACCTCTCCTCTGTAAGAGTTCTTTACATAAAAAGGTTTTTTGATGGTCCTGTACTTTACATGAAAAGAAAACAAATCAGATATGAATATATGTGTTTGTGTGTATGTATGTATGTATGTGTATGTGTATAAAGCAGTAATGTCTCTGTCCTGTGGACTCCAAGCTCAGTTTTGAATTGCCAATAAATCTACACATTTCCCAACCCTAACAAATCTGGTTCACTTTATTGTCTGCTTGTCAATAAAGGGAACTAGATTTGTTGGGGTAGGTTGATGCAGGAAAAACAGAAAATTATCTAGTGCTTGCCACCCTCAGGACCTCAAATGATACCACTGTCCTGACCATGTTCTGGGATCTGAGGTTTTGTGTGTTTTATACTTTGCCTTGTTTCTGTTTGTCTAGGGAGGGCCAGGCCATCATATTTGTCATTGACAGCAGCGATAAACTGAGAATGGTGGTGGCCAAGGAAGAGCTGGACACTCTCCTTAACCATCCCGGTGAGTGTTGGCTGTCATAACGGGCTGATTACTGAAATTTAAATTGGTTTTAAGGCTATATTTGAATACAGATTCACAAAAAGAAATGGTAAAAAACAATTTTCTTTCATTATGACATTTTTTATAATTTTAAATTAGGTTATTTACCTTGTTTGATTTACTTTGTTTGTTAGATATCAGACTATCATGAATGTTGTAATACACATTTTACAGCCTGTCATACATGATGCAATACGCTGAAGGTAACACTGAATAGAGAATAGGGTGTGAGCATGGTAATGTGTGCAGTGATGCCTTTGGAGTGAGAATGTATTAACCCTCATTAGAAGTTAAAGCTCACTTTGTCAGCACTTTCTGAGACTGCTGAAAGATTAAAAATATTCAAGAAGATTGAACTTTTCTCTTAAAGCTCCCACATGCTACATTTATCCTGTATTTTATGATGTTTCCTAAGGTCCATAAATTATAATAGGTTGAATAGGAGAATAAATTGAAATGTGTTGGTTTTTGGGACATCCTGAAACCATTGAGTACAAAATAGGCTATTTTGGCAGCTTAATTTCCATATTACTATAAGGACTGGGGAGTGAATGGTACATTTTGAAGCTTTCACTTTACATTTAAAAATGACTTTTTTCATTTTTATTTTATTTGTTTAAGTGAATTTGGCACATTAAAGGTCTTATTTATACATTTTTTTTATATTGTAAATTTTTTTTAGCCATACCAAGTCATGATGTATACATAATAGCCTCCAAACTTTATAGACTATTTCAGTTTGAACACAAAGCAGGTGATTGTTTTTTTCTTCTATATTCTGTTGTGCCCCTGCGTGTGTAGATATCAAGCACAGGAGAATCCCCATCCTGTTCTTTGCTAACAAGATGGACCTTAGAGACGCACTGTCATCAGTGAAGGTCTCGCAGCTCCTCTGTCTGGAGAACATCAAAGACAAACCCTGGCATATCTGGTAGGACAGTACAGACAATTGCTATTTGTATTGAAGAAATCTGCTGTTAATTAATTTCATAGTTTGTTTCAACATGCCAAACTAACAAGAGTAACAAGGGTGGTAGCCATCCAGCAGGTTCCCATCATTTTATGTTTGTCTGACTTCAGTGCAAAGGAGTGCATTCAGTAAAGCTGACTCAAGATAAGCTTTAGCTTTAACTCTCTGCAGCAGGTAGAAAATCTGATCACAATATGGATGTTTGTGTGTTTTTCAGTGCCAGTAACGCTGTCCAGGGCGAGGGCCTGCAGGAGGGAGTCGACTGGCTGCAAGGTACACAATAGTAGTTTTATTTGGTTTTATGTTACTGCATATAAACTGACAGTTCTTCAAGATCAGGATCAGTTTGGGACAGGAGATATACGAGGGACATTCAGAAAGTTTCCGCACATTTTTAGCTCTATTTATTAAGATTTTCAAAAAAATGTTAATGTTGGATTGAAGCTGTGATGAACATTTTCTTAGTACTGTTACTGTGATATGACCCCGTCCACCACTACTACGACCATAAAAAACTACTGTCAATCATGATGTCAGCAGTTCTGTATCTGATCCACTCAGCTGCATGTGATTTATTTTTTGCTCTTTTCCATAGAACAAATTGCACTGTAAGTATTTGAAGTTCCACTGGCGGTGTAGTGAACTATTGTGAACTATTTGTTTCTCTCTTTAATTAAGTCACGCTGTGACCTTCAGTCACTTATGGCTGCATCCAGACATGCACATGCAGTTTTACGCACACTGGCTTGGGTGTGAGATTTGATTGCCTTTATTTTTGAAAACATTTACACAGCCCACAGTGACTGAACGTTTCTCTCTGTTTTCTACCATACATTGTAAAATGTACTGGCAACTACCACAAGTGAATATTGTATTTTCTGACCCTGTGTTTCCACCTTTGTCTTATTCAGTAATGCAGTGCCTTACTCTCAACCCTGACTTGTCTAGTGTTAGTCGTACCCTTATCTTTTAAATTAAAGTCAGTTGCTTTTGGGAGAGTTTTACTAATATTTTGCCCTTTTTTACAGATCAGATCAGAACGATGAGAACATGAAAACTTCGTAATATAAGGAGGGAAACCGCCATGTCTAGCTCGTGCGATAGCAACAGCACCACCCACAGACGTCAAATCAAGCCTGATCCATGATCTTCAGCCCATGGGCATGATGGGCCGTCTGTGGTGACCCACACTTTGGAAGTGTGAGATACTCCTTTGCTTTGATTCAGCTGCAACACATTTTCACGTTCTTCGACCGTATGTTTTTTAAAATAGGCAACTAAATAGGTCAGATGTGCTCATGCTAGTGTTTATGAATTATGATGTGACTGCAAACACTTTTATACCTCGGCTCATGAACAGTATATTATAATTTACCCTCACTTTACTCTCATTTGGCTACCAGACAAATGAAACAGCCCTACCAGACACAAGTGAACATTTTTTTATTCTTTACAAAGCACTTTTTTTTTTTAGTTAACCAGCTAATGCGTACTGATCTTCTTGATCTGTTTTTTCCGTTCAGTCCCAGTCTTCATGAGCCACTGGCCTGTGCAGCATTTTTCCAGTTATATCATGCTTATTTCAAAAACCTGCACAAAGCTGGATTTCTCAGTTAGCTAAATGAATTGAGCCAGTTTATCTGAATGGCTCTTAGTGAGTCTCCTATTGGACAGGCATGACTTTAGGTTTAAGTTATCCAGCTAAATGATAAATCTTGCTTTGTGAAATACACTCCATTTTGCCACATTAGTGTTACGACTGGCAGTAGAGTCTCCATTATGAGAAACCTTGCCCTCCTTTCTATTGTTTGTATTCACTCACGCTAATTGGGCGTTAGGAGAGAATCGGGCGGGATATTTCAGAAAACAAGATTTCTGTACAGTTTTTAATCTGGGGAAATAATGCACATGGTGTCCTTTTGACCAAGTCTGGACAAGTCTTGATTTCTGACAGTCTGCTTTGTGAAATTCCCCTCAGTTTGGTTAATTTATTTTTAGTGGCTGTAATGAAATAGCGCCCTCTTTGCCAGTCGACTCGTTTTCTGTCCATGTTTAGAGCTCTGACCCCAGAGGGTTCTTCGTATCTTGGTACTGTGGGGTGGCGCACATTAAATATTTGATTAAGAAATTCCTGTGTTTATTGAATTACATCTCTACTTCATTTCACTATTGCAAAAACATCTGCTGAGGAAGTAATTCTCCCTTTTTCATATCACACATATAGATTTAAAGAATGTAAAGGTTTCCATCAGTTTGTATCTTAAAGCTGTCTTTTGCTTTGATGGTTAAAGATTAATGCTCTTAAAGTAAAAGGGAACAATAAATAAAAGTTGCTGGACTTGTTAACTCCCTTCGTCTTGATCTTTGACTATCCTGTATAGTTTTATGAATTTGCAAGTCATTCAGGACCTCAAAGATTTTGTTTAAAGATCAGCGCTTGTAGCTTCTAAGGAATGTTTGAAACATAGCTGCCTGAAAGTCCTCCATCCTTCACTTTTCAAAACTCTTGTACTATATACGGGTTTTAAACATTACAAAGGTCTTCCACACTCAGACATCTCATTTATAAAAATGGTTGTGTGAAGAACCTTCCATTAAAAAGTTATTTAGGACACCAAAATTGGTTCTTCTGTGTGATTACTATAAAGAAACCTTTTGACACTATTAAAGAGTGTACTGATATCAAACCACATATGTAATATGGACAAAAGTATTGGGACACACCAGTTTATCAAGGTTTGGGCTAGGCTCCTTAAGGGCAAACTTAATGCTTCAGCAGGCCAAGACATTTTGGACAAGGCCATGCTTCCAACTTTGTGGACATGGTTTGTGGAAGAACCTTTTCTATTCCAGCATGACTGTGTCCCAGTGCACAAAGCAAGCTCCACAAAGACATGGTTGGAGGAGTTCAGTGTGGAAGAACTTGACTGGCCACACAGAGTCCTGACTTCAACCCCATCCAACACCTTTGGGATGAACTGGAACGGGGATTGGCAACCAGGAGTTCTCATCCAACATCAGTGCCTGACCTCATAAATGCTCCAAAGAATGAATGGACACAAATTCCCACAGAAACTCCAAAATCTTGTGGAAAGCCTTCCAAGAGGAGTGGAAGCTGTTATAGCTGCAAAGGGGGATCAACTCCATATTAAAGTCTCTGTACTTGAATGCAAAATCATTAAAGCTGCTATTGGTGTAATGGTCACGCCTCCCAATACTTTTGTCCATGTAGTGTATATACTATATGATTATATATCATATATATGATATATATCCACTTTGGGCATTCAAATTAAGTTCTTATGCTTTGTGACTCTTGTCTGAGAAAGGCGCTATGTAATTAGACATTACTTACTTACTATTTAATTACAAAATGTGTATAAACCCCGAAGTTTAAAAAATTTCCAACTTCCCTTTATGCTTCACTTTTGGTTGTGGGACAATAGTGTAGATCAACACCTTTACTCTAAAATCATCTGGTCCAGTGGGTTTATTCTCCCCGTAAAACAACACATTTTGAAATAAAAAAGCAGTGATTTAAAGGAAGCACTTTGAGATTGAATTGCATGAAGCCATACATTAGACATGAGCCAAATATGGCTGTATTTCGATTAAAGTGGTGACACAATAAAACGGTTCCCATGGGGCTCTCCACACTGTTCCCAGACCAGCTGCTGTGGGGAGGGTGACCTGTAGCCTCAGTCGTGACTAATCAGATGTGCTCCCTCATTAAGACCTCCATGCAGCATGGGCATTGAGGAGAGCAGAAGACGCCGACGTCTAATCAGGAGCCCATCTGTCGCTTGTAGAATTACATACAGATGCAGGGGGCTCCCACTCATTTGAACTGCTGATGAAATCATGTCATTTATCCTGCATTTTAGACCTAGATATGGCTGTCTGAGACAGTATGTAGGTATGCATATGACTAAAAAATCTAATGAAATTTAAGTTTTATTAATGAAGACATGAATGTGGTTTTAGTGGCTTTCAATTCACAGAAATGATTTGGGTAACTTTTGACTTCTAGTGTTTTGTAGATACGTTACCCTGTAGCTCCAAATCTAAAGGAGCAAAACCTGGACTCCAAACGTGTCTTGGGTGATCGACTTTATCTGAGGTAAAAAAATTTAAAAATGACCTTTTTATGCTCAGCTTGTACTTTTCGGGAGGTAAGTTATTTTAGTAAAGTGGCCCTTTATAGTGACATACAAACACACCATAACACAGCATACAGTGTGAACGGTGTGAAATTCTGTGTGTGTGTTTGTCTGTATGGCTACCCTGGGAGGGTCTTTCTCTACATTTTGCGCCTTGAGCATTGGGATTGGCTCCAGTGTTTCAGAAAATGAACAGTGTATGTTACATACTACTTCACAGCAAAATTAGGACTTTCCCATGTGACCAAAACACACCACACATAACACAAAAGTAAGTGTGCTTAATGAAGTGATAAAATGCACTTTTGATTTGTCTTTGTTCAGTTCAACTTAGAAAACACATACACAGTCCAAGAGAAGTAGAACATATAAATAAAATTTTCAGATATGAGAGAACCATGTCAAATACTTTCTAAAAGACTCTTTTAACAGTTCTAGTCATGGTAATTCTACACATTGTTCAAATATGTACACAGATTTTAATATTTTCTGTTATTAGGGTTACAAAGTATGTACAAAAAAACTATCCAGGTTCTCTAGAAGAGAAAGGGTTGTTTCTGCAGCATAGTAGAGGAGAAAAGGAACAAGGAGAACCCTTTCAGAGCATATATGACTGTGCAGAACCTGTGCAGAAGACCATTTTTTTTCTTACGTATCATGCAATATAGAGTTCATTCAAATTAAATTGCACATTAAAACTAATGTCTAAAATTGCTTATTTTTAGTTTAATGTTAATTAATGTAAAATGTGCTTGATATTGTCTACAGTCGTGCTTGAAGTATTGTTTCTCGACATGGATTGCGCTTTTCCCTGAAGCCACTAGGCAGCATCAGCACACCATACCTGCAACAGTAGTGCTTTGTACATCACACACACACACACACACACACATACACCCCACAGCCATAGTACAGTGAGAAGAAACAAGTATTCAGACACTCTAGTTTTCATTACATAGTATCCTTTAATGCAAATATCTATTTTAAATTTACACACATTGTGTTGTTTAACTTCGTGTTTATAAACATGAGAACAAAAACGTACTTATAAGACTAAAGACATGCTTATAAAATGCTACAGACCCCTAACAAAGATCCTAGTAGCATAACGGCTTGAATAATCTCCATGTGCAAACGAGATATTCATGGAACCAAGATTATTTTTGTGTCAAACCAGTGATAAGGAGGGTAAGAGAGAAGCCGGGAGCCACTCAAAAAAGAGCTGTAAGACGACTTAAAAAGTACAGGAACAACAGTCACTCATAACCCATGAATGGCACAGCAGTCATCTCCTTTCCTGACCACCCCCCCCAACAGAACTCTTCTGCTAAAAAAGAATGGATGCATGGGATGCATGTCTTACTTTTGCATGCATGCATTCAGGCCAATTACAACTGAACAGTGTACTCTGCCCAAAAAGAAAAAAACAGAACTCTAGAAATCAGCTTATCATGTTTGTAGAAAGAGATCAAACACGTATGATCCCAAGAACACAAATGGCACTGGGGCATTACACATCATCAGAAAAACATGAACAGAGTGAAGTCGTAGAAGATATGATAGAATAACTGCTTCAATAATGTCAAGCACACAGCCAAAAGGACTTAAGACTGGTTTCCAAAAAAGGTAATGGTACCTGGCCTGGCCTCTCTCCTGACTTATGGAGGATTTTGAAGCTGTGAGTTTATCAGAGGGAATCAAATCAATTGGGGATTGAAGACAGTTTGCCAAGAGAAATGGGCCAAAAATTGAACCACAAAGTGGGAAAAAGCTAATTAGCCCTTACTGTAGATGGCTCTAAGCTGAAATTGCCAAAAGCATTGCGTTAAAAAGTCCCACAGTTTTAATTTGTAGTGTATATATATCATCAAAGGACTGTATCAGTTGTATGATCAGATCATGCAATTGCTGCTTTGTATTCATTTATTCTAACTTCATCCTGAGGCAAACATGTCTGATAATATCTATAATTAGAGATCTATAGAATTGAAAGTGCTGTAGTATTGAAAATCATATCAATTATTAACAAGATCTTTTGCCACCTTTTCTGGTGAATGCCTATCTTGTTTCTTGCGAGCTAGATTCAGATTAAATCTCAGGACTGTCACAGTGTATTGTCAAACTTCACCAGCACTCCTGAGTTAGCCAAACCAGGAATTGGCTGGAAACTGTACCTAGGTGTTGGACTGCCAAGAGAAGAAGACTGAAAGTGGTTAAGCAAACACACCAACGTATATCGCACTACTTTACTCAGTTAAGGTGTATTTATTCTAGTATTAGTATTTGTCTGAGCAAATAAACACTTTTTGTTCATGTAAAATATGTTATTTAGTATTGGGCCTATATGCATATAAAGGGGGTCCTGGAGTTACAACAGTCTCGACATACGACGTTTCAAGTTTATGAAACTCCCACTCCCACTCGACTTACACTGTTAGCTTCATACTTATGTACTACGTGGGCAAACTAGTTTGGTTGCATGCGGCAAAAGAATATGAATTAACGTGGTGTGTGAGGGAGTTTTCCTGTTTCTGTGACTTCAGTATGTGTTAGGATCGGTGAGTAACTGAGGGTAGGGTGTGTTTCGACTTACACCGGAACAGATCTGTGGCGTAACTCGAGGACCC
>JBBPCX010000088.1:25068411-25088535 GCA_037974365.1 Hydrocynus forskahlii | reverse complement strand
TACCCTAACTTTATACCCCCACACATCTAAACATGCCATACCAAAGTCCATGCATGGTGTACAAGGTTATACCCTTTTACAGTGTAATGTTTGGTTCTACAGCTGTGATGTATGTGTGAACGTATCTTCTCTGAATAAACATGTTGTGTGTGTTTGGCTGGGGATTTGGGTTTCGGACCCATGCGCTCCCCGACACACTTCAAAGGGCGCAGAGCCAGATGTAGCCCGCGCGCTCATTAACTCCTCTCGGTGAATGCGTGGCGCCGCCACGATGCCACTGTGGGCACCACTGTACCCAGAAAGCATGACAGATACCCAGAGGGCTGCTGTCCCACCCGGAGCAGCTGCTGTTTACACCAGCACTGCTTTCTCTTCCCCAAACAAACTGCAGGAACAGACAGTCTCAGGCGCAAAAACATAATGTTTCCCTTTCTCTTTCTGCTTTCCCTTTTTGAGGAGTGGATGGACGTAGTATTGAACGTTGGAGAGAGATCTTGGCCAGGCTCTCCCCTCTATCGACTGCCCCTAACATCTGTATGGGAAGTGTGCTGGCTCCTGGCTGCTCATTATTGGAGACTTCTTGGCAGGCTGTCAAATGTTTCCCCCACTTCAATTAGTGGAGTTTGGGCAGAAGAAGTTGAAGAAGCTCTGTCACCATTAAATTGGCTTCCTCGAAAAATTCTTCTCTTTTTAAGCAGCTATTACATGCACCCCCCCCTTTTTTGGCCACATAGTCTGTTATGTCTCTTATATGTTAATATGCTGTTTACAGTGTTTATAGCTGTCAAAATATGGTCGTGGGACACAAAAATGCAATTACAGAAGACACACTGTCTGACTTCTAAGAAATGTTCTCACTTGCCAGTGAGTTGGGCTGGCTTTGGAACACTCTACACTCTAGGCTTAATATTCAGTAGTTAAGCTTAAGATTTATTAAACAGCATCTAATACGAATTATCCATCAGCTCCTATAATTGTCCAGTTACTACTTCTATTATTCAGTAACTAGCAGGAACCAATTAGAAACTATTGGATATTATTTAGTATCTTCTATTAATTACTTAGTAATTAATAGATTTTTTCAATATCTGCTATGTATTATTTTTTGCCTACAGTGAATCTTCAGTAACTCCTATTAATTATGTAATAATGGATGCAATATCCAGTAATAACAAAGATTTTTTTCAACAACTACCAATACACGTTAACCATTATACATTATCCTGTATCTAGCATGAATTATTCAGTAATTGGTGTATATTATTCAGCTGTTACTATATTTTTTTCAGTTTCCCCATACCAATTTTTGGTATCTAGAATGAATTATTCACTTATTAATATGTATTTATCATTATCTATCCATTATCCACAGTGAATATCTACTAACTGCTATGAATGATCCACTAATTAATGCAAAATTGAGTGATCACTATGCATAATACAGTTACTACTTCGAGTTATTTACTAATTACTGTAAATTATACAGTGTCATGGATTACTCAGTAGCTAATATAATATCCAGTAATCACTATGAACTATTGAGTAACTACCATTGAATATTCAGTAACTACTATGTGTTATTATTATTATTATTATTATTATTATTATTATTAAAGTAATTAGTTATGCACGTATGTGCATATATGTGTATGTGTGTCTGTATAAATAGTATATATGTTATAGTGTGTGTGTGTGTGTGTGTGTGGTGTGTGTGTGTGTGTAAAGGCTATGGCATATAGTATTCAGTAATTAAAATGTATTATTAAGTAACTACTATGAAACTAATAAAAGTAATAAGCTATGCATTTAACCATATATATGTGTGTGTGAGTTAGTGTGTGTGTTTGTGTGTGTGTGTGTGTGTGTGTGTGTGTGTGTGAGGTTGCTGCAGCAGTCCGTGTTGCTGCCCCTGTGGATCAGACCCTGCTGAAGTGAGTGGATCTGTTTCAGCACCGTGGACAGCGGCTCCTCTGACTGAGTGTTTATTACGAGACACGAAAGTTTGGTCCTGTTGATCGTGATTGGAAACGACCTCAGATGAACCGGTACTGACACACCTCGCCTCTTCTCCCCCTTTCTTCTTCTCTGGAGCGGTTCCAGCCTGATCTGACATCTTTATTCAGAAAGGCTCTACATTCACAACTCTGTGACGCGCGCGCTCTGACGAAACCCGCGCGCATATAAACCTTTGCTCTGCGGCAGAAACACGAACCTCCGCAGATTCACTGCACATGAACTGCGCTTTTTTGGGAAGGTTGTGTTTTGTCTCCTTTACTCTTTGTCTGGGACTCACTCTTAAAGGTAAGGCAGACTTTACTCTGCTCTAAAGTATTGGAACCCTCTTTACTCCGATATATCTGGGGTGCCGTGCGTGCGGTCGTTTAGGCTCACTTTGCGCTTTTACGCACGTCTTTTGCGCCCTGTGTTTCTGCACTGTTATAGAGAGTGTTTCAGTCTGCAATAAATATACAGAACTAGTATGTACATACTGTAGAACGAGTGTAAATATACTTTAGAACTAGTATATACTATAAATACCCTGTAGAACAGGTATATACTGTAAATATAGCCTACTATAGAACCAATGTATACTGTAATTATACATATACTATAGAACTAGCACAAACTATAACTATACTATAGAACCAGTAAATACTGTAAATATACTGTAGAACTAGTATAGACTGTAAATCTCCTGTATAACTAAGATATATTGTAAATATACTATAGAACTCGTATATATGGTAAAATAAACTATAGAACTAGGATATAGGCTACTGTCAATACAATATAGAACTAGTGTATCCTATAAATACAATATAAAACTAGTATTTACTGTCAGTATAATATAGGACTAGAGTATACTATAGAACTACTATATACTATAATATACGATAGAACTAGTATATACTGTAATTACACTAGTCCTGTAGTATATTTACTGTATCCAACGTATACAAATACACCAGTATGTACTAGTTCTATAGTGTATTTACTGTATGACTGTATTTACACTCGTTCTATAGTATTCTATAGTAAATATACAATAGAACTAATGTTTAATATAAATAAATATACAATAGAAATACAGTTTACGTGACATTTAATAGCTCACGTAGCTGGGCTCTGGTTTTATATAAGGTGAGAAAAGTGAAGTCCCGCTGCTCATCGTGTTTCTCATCTGTTGAGCAGCCCTGGCTGCCCCCTCCTGCTCCTCCTGCTGCTCCCGCTCCTCCTGCTCCCCCCGGGTCTGAATGTCTCTTCCCGGTGCAGAGGGGCTCAGACTGTAGGGAGTGAAGATGGCCATCCATGTGGAGGGGGTGGTGGCGATCGTCATCTTCTACCTGCTGATCCTGTTCGTGGGGATCTGGGCCGCGTGGAAGAACAAGAACTCGGGCATGGAGGAGGGAGCGGGCCGCAGTGAGACCATCATGGTCGGAGGGAGAGACATCGGGCTCTTCGTGGGAGCTTTTACTATGACCGGTATAGGACCCTCTAATAAATAAAACCGCTACTTTAATTCTTCTTTCAAAGTAATGTGGTCTTTAAAAAAACAAACATCAAAGGAAAATTAATTCCAGATTTTTTTTCAAAAGCAGAAGATGAATGATGTGTCTGAAATGTAAAAAATCTAATCTATATTTTAAAGAGTCTTGATAAAAGGCTTTTAAAAATAAATGGAATGAAACCCGTTATAGTCCGAGCCAGATCCGAAACCCAAATCTGCGGGTCCTTTCACTTCTGGGATTAACGTTCTTGTGAAAGTGTGAGTTTTTTTTAATGTACAGCAACCTTTTACTCATTTCATGTTACTTTTGCTTGTATGGTTTGGTTTATACTTGTCACCATTCACCATTTTATCTCATATTTTCCTGACATTCGTGAAAATATACAAATTGAGAGACTGCTCTCATTCGTTTGATCTGATTTCTTCATTAATAAATTGACGTTTTAAAAATTCAACTGACATTATTTATTTAATTATGCATTTACAAAGTGGCGTTTTAAAAAAGTCTACCGGCGTTACCAATTTACTGATTTATTTATTTATTTATTCATTTATTTGTTCTTGAACAGCCGTTTAAAAAAATCTTCTAATGTTGGCCATCCATCCATCCATCCATCCATCCATCCATCCATTCATTCACACATTCATTCATTCATTCATTCATTCTTTCTTTCTATCTTTCTGTCAGCCAGTCAGTCAGTTATTTGATTGATTAATTGAATAATTGATTGATTATTTATTGCTTTTGGTTTAGAGGATGTTTCCTGTTTGTAAAACCAGTGTGCTCTGCTCCTCTGTCTGACCTGTTGTTTTGGGTGATTGTTGCAGTTGTTGTTTCAGTGTTCTCTGACTTTGACTCTCTGCTGTAAACTGTCTCAGTGACCAGGGTGGGCAGGTTATTTGGTTGTTGCTGTTGTTTCAGTGTTCAGTGTTCAGTGTTCTCTAATTTTCTGTTGTTGGTGGTGTTATTGCTGTTGTTGCTGTTGTTGTTGCTGTTGTCATCTTTGTGTTTTCTGACTCTGACTCTCTGTCTCAGCAACCTGGATGGGCAGATTGTTTGGGGGTGGTTGTTGTTGTTGTAGTTGTTGTTGATGATGATGATGACGTTTTTGTTGTTTCAGTGTTCTCTGTCTGTTCTCTGACTGTGAATCTCTGCCTGAGTGACCTGGTTGGGTGGGTTGTTCGGTTATTGTTGTTGCAGTTATAGTTGTTGTCTCAGTGTTCAGTGTTCTCTGACTCTGACTGTCTATTGTAAACTGTCTGATTGACCTGGGTGGGAGGATTGTTTGGTTGTTGTTGTTCTTGTTGTTTCAGTGTTTTCTGTGTGCTCTCTGACTCTGACTCTCTGTCTCAGTGACCTGGATGGGCAGGTTGTTTGGTTGTTGCTTTTGTTGTTGGTGTTTCAATGTTCAGTGTTCTCTGACTGTGACTGTTGTAAACTGTCTCAGCCACCTGGGTGGGCAGGTTCATTGGTTGTTGTTGTTGATGTTGTTGTTGTTTCAGTGTTCAGTGTTCAGTGTTCTCTGATTCTGACTGTCTGTTGTAAACTGTCTCAGCGACCTGGGTGGGCGGCGGCTACATAAATGGCACAGCGGAGAACGTGTATCTGCCGGGTTACGGACTGGCCTGGGCCCAGGCGCCCTTTGGATACGCCATGAGTCTGGTGGTCGGTAGGTACCCCCCACACACACACACTCACACACACACACACACACACACACACACACACACACACACACACACACACACACACACACACACACACACACAGCTTTGATCTTTCATTACAATGATGAAAAAGTGTTCTCCTGCTCACCCCGCACCCCTCCACCTTTCCCTTCTTCTGCTCAGGGGGTCTGTTCTTTGCCAAGCCCATGCGCTCACGAGGCTACGTCACCATGCTCGACCCCTTCCAGCAGCTGTACGGGAAGAGGATGGGCGGCCTGCTCTTCATCCCAGCGCTTATGGGGGAGATCTTCTGGTCAGCCGCCATTTTATCAGCCCTGGGTAAGAGTGCACATTTAAATCTATGAAAACCACTTTTCTATTGGCTTTTACTTCCCTTTCTCCTCCTACACACGGCTATAATTTGGTGGAGACACACAATAGTCAACTACCTTCTGCCAGACCTCCACTGTTAAAAAGAATCACCCTGGAAAAATGATAATTCACCCTAAAAGGAGAAGGAATAGTCTTGAAAAAGGAGGCCTGGGTGTATTTAGGAAGAGTTGTTAAAAAGTCCTCATCATTTCCATGTAGGATATGGATAATTACTGACAAAAGTAGTAGTGCTAAAAGACAAACATGTGGAAGCATTATTTACGGTTTACATTTGGAAATTATTTACATGTTTGCTACAGGTCCCACCATGCCCTTCTATGACAATATGATTCTATTGGGATATTTTAACAGTCCATGTCATTGAAAGAGTCTGATATATCATGAAAACACTCTTAAAGTTCACTCCCCTGTCTGTACAGTCCATATATGAAAATTAAGCAACTAGAGCAGTTTTGAATCCATTGTAATTCTGATGTCACAACATTTATTTACATTTTCATTTACATAGATCCACTTACTCAGACTGCAGAAACTTAGCGCACCCATTCACACTAGAGTTATATGTTTCAGCATGAGGAAATTGCTTTTGCATCAATTGCATGGACACACAGAGACACAAAGATAAGGACAATATAAATATAATATAAAGTCAAAATAAAATCAAAATAACACTCTCCAGAAAATACTCTGAATATATTCAAAATTAAATCCAATGCCTTACTTTTCTGAGTGTGCAAGAGCTTATTCATTTTATTCTCACCATGTTAACACGTCTTATTGTTGAACAGGGGCGACTCTGAGTGTGATTGTGGACATTAACATCAACATGTCAGTGATCATCTCTGCCCTCATCGCCATTTTCTACACGCTGGTGGGAGGGGTCTACTCAGTGGCCTACACGGATGTAGTCCAGCTCTTCTGCATCTTTGTGGGACTGGTACAGTGACATTATTTCCAGTTGTTAAGCAATCTACTAACACTGAACAAGAGTTTCTAAATGAATAATTCTTAAGTATAGCCAATCCTCATGCTTAAAACACTGCTGTAAATTGGTGGAATCTGTTTCCCAGTGTTACTGAGGTTAGGTTTTGTTTATTTGGAACTGGCCCTAGATCTTCAGAGAACTAGGACCAGCTCCAAATAAACAAACAAATGTATGCATTGCTTAAGTGTTCTAGATCAATAATCATAGTCTGTACTACTGAGGTGAAGCTATAAATTCTCTGAAACTAGTAACACTGTTTGCTTTGTATTGTATCGTGCATGCAAAATGCAGAAACTGAAAACATTCACCCCTTAAAAAAAAGAATGTGTTCGTAGAAGCACCACTTCTAGTTACATAGAGTTTTTTTAAAGAGCCATTCATACAAATGATCTTTTCATGTAAATAAAAGAGACTTTTCCATGGCATCCATGACAAAAAGGCATCATTATCATAGAGAGTTTACGTAAGTATGATTTCATGCTTGTGGATGTTGATCAACAAAGTAACTGAAACAAGCTGCAGAACTGAAGAAAACCTTTGGGTTCTGTCTACAGTGGATCAGCGTCCCTTTTGCGCTGTCAAACCCTGCTGTGTCTGACATCGGCGTGACAGCAGTAAAAGAGCTCTACCAGGACCCGTGGCTGGGGGAAATCGACAGTACAGATAAATGGATGTGGGCTGACAATTTTTGCCTGCTGGTAAGCATGCTTGGTAATTAGTTATAATGAATGGAGAATTTCCTGAGCCATGCGATTTTTAGAACTAAGACACCTGATCTTACAGAAAATGTGTGTGTATTTGTGTGTGTTGGGAGGAATCTAAATAATCTTTACAAACTATACTAACAATATTCTGCATACTGGACAATTTGACCAAATATTTTGAAAATCTTCACTTTTCAGTTGAGATGTAAACAAAGTTGGTGTTATGTTTGGATTTCTCGAGAAATTAACTGCCTCACATTTACAGTGGTTGTGATACAAACCAGAAGGTTCAATGGTCAGTTTGGATAGTAAATAATTTATATATGTACATCAGTGTATGCTGATATATTGAGCTTTAAGCCAAAAACAGGCACCGTAATTATGACTGGACAAGTTTCTCTTGGATGGATCAATTTTACACAAAGCCACTCTGAGTGACTTTGTTTAAACCTTTAATTAAGCAGACATGTAGAAAAACGGGTCTAAATATAAGGTCCTTAATGTAATCATAAATGCATCCTCCAAAAATAATACTGCTGGCATCAGTGAGCTGCCCATTCTGAGTCAGTGGAGTTGTGTCAAGCTCTAGAATGTAATTGAATGGTGTAACCTATTTCAAATGTAAAACTAAACCCTAAAGCATGACCCTGTTCTGCCAGAGAGGAAATTACATATATTTCTAAATGTCAAGGACTTGTTATGGAACAGGTTGGTTTTCACAATAAGATCCTTATAAATGAAAAGCAAGCAATTCTGTCGTCTGTGTGTTGTGAGAAATAACATGCATAAGGATGAAGTTTTCTATGGTGTATTCTTGGATGCTACAGAAAATGGTACCTGTTTCAATATAGGTAAATTAAGATAAACAGTATCATTGTCAAACGTAACTGTAGGATAAGATAAGATAGTGGATCATTTTGTTGATTTATATTTAGTCATTTTGAAGTAGCTCAAGGAGATGGGACACCTGACATAATTAAGAATAATGTTCTGAAAAAGACATGACACTGCTAAATGTCAAGACTGGACTTCATCTGTGTTTGTAATTTGATAACTGCTGTTTGTTGGTGACTTGCTTCTTGGTGTCTGCATTTACTGTGCCATTTTTATTCCTAGATGTTAGGGGGAATACCCTGGCAGGTGTATTTTCAACGGGTTCTTTCTGCCTCTTCAGCTACCTACGCCCAAGTTCTCTCCTTCCTGGCCGCCTTTGGCTGCATCGTCATGGCAGTGCCCTCAGTCCTGATCGGAGCCATCGGGGCCTCCACAGGTGAGCCTCTATAAACCCTTAGAACGCAAATGGCACAGATCCGTGTAGAAGTGCAATAAATTGGTAATTCGTCTTCACAGGGCAAAACAGCTCCTTATATGGAAGTTCCCCCGGTTTTTGTTGATGCTCAAGGTGTCAGACATCACGCTGAGTTTTGTTTAGTGTTCCGATGTCATGTAGAACCAACGTTATTGTAATTTAAAAAACATGTAATAATAATAACCACTACTAGGGTTTTAAAAATGGCGTCACATGCAAATGCCCTTAAAAAACAAAAATGTGTAGAAGTTTTCTTCATTTTTAAAGCACACAGTAAGTTAAAACTGCTCACTAAAATGTATTAAGTATTAAGGTCTTAATTGGTGTAGGTGATTAGTGCATTGAGAGATTTAGTAAATACATTTTATGGGAATTATTTCAGCTGGGTGACTATTGAGTATGCTGATATTAATACATCTGGGATAAGTGAAAATCTGCAAAAAGTGAAAAACTGAGCTATTCCTGTAAGGTCTTCAGCGAGGTTTATAGGCTATACTGCAGTATAGGGTGGTAGTAGGATAGTGGGTAAAACACTTACCTGTGAAACCGATGACCACAAAGTTGCAGGTTCAAACCCCCTCACTTTCTACCATTGTGTCCTTGAGCAAGACACTTAACCCTCAGTGTCTCCAGGGGGTCTGTCCCTGTAAATAATGATTGTAAGTCACTCTGGATAAGAGCTTCTCCAAATCCCACTTTACCTTTACGTAGTTTTAGACCTTGACTTGACAGTTAATCATTAGCGTAGTGTAGAGTAGACCCTAAACCAGGGGTTTCCCAGCCTGTCCCTAGAGATTTTGTGTCAATACAGTTAATGTTATTAGCACAAACAGCTCATTTATTAGGGGTCTTCTGAATGTTAGACCCAAGTGTGTCAGATTTGCTTCACTCTGTACAGATTGTGACATTTCACTGTGTGCATTTTTAGCCTAGTCATCCACTATCAGATGCTTGACAGTTCACTACAATTGGTCAGAAAGTGGCAAAAATGTAGATGCTTCAACTTCCAGACTGTTTGCCAATGTAATAAATCAGAGTGTATTTAACCGTAGGTGCCCGTTTGACTTTGATGCGAGCCAGCTCTTGCCTTTACAAGGAGAACATTGAAATTATCCTGCTGTTTTGCCACTACATCAGTGGAAATATGGCGGCTACGTTTCTGCCTTCTGCATAATTTTCTTTTGTTTTACAGTTCACTGTTTCTTGGTTACCTACTCATGAAATAGTATGTACTACATGCATTGCAAGCAGTCCATCATTATACTGGTTAAAGGAGCTACTTTTTTACTTAGTGATTTCTGACAACTAGTAGAAGGATAGATAGTCCAAGTGTGGGCTTCAACAAACTGCACCCGCCTAACCAAGCTAATCAATAATGGTGCATTTAACTGAAGGTGCTGAATTGACTCACATGTGTGCAGTTGACATCTCGAGAAGCTTGTGACTACACCACTGAACACTGAAATAGTCTAACGTCCATACACAACAGTTTTGCGAATGTATAAATGTAAACATGTCAGTCAGTCTTGACTTATTAGTCCAATTCACAACCGCACAGACCATTCTCAAGAAAAGATAAATGCTTTAAGCAATCAGTCACTAACAGATATCCGTATACACTCATTTACATTATAGCACCCTATTTTGCAAGCTTGCTTGGCTTACAAATTGATCATTTAACAAAATCAGTCGGGTGAAAGGAATATTTTGACTGTATTTCCTCCTTATGCCCCGAACACTCGTTCCTGCTTAATATCTGAAACATCAGTGAAGCATGCAAATACTGATTATGATTATGTGCCAGCTGTTAAAATTCGCATGGGAAAACGTCTGACTGCTTCTGTCTGAATTTTTTTTTCACAACAGGGAAGACTTTACCCTGCCTGTATTGACCAGGGGTGGTGGCTGTGTTCCCATTAGATCTCTAAAGAAATGTGTAAATAACAACAGCTGGTCTCCCTCATCCATTATTGAGGACTATCCGTTTAACGATGTGAACTCTGTAAATATTACATCTGAGGCAAGCGCCGAGGAATCAGATTTAATCTACTGATTTTCACCATCAAAGACACAGCAAGACACTGTTGCTTTAACTATTAGCAAACATAGCTGCAACTAGACTCTGCATTGTGTGAGTAGGAGATGTGGCAGTTAAGATTTAGGATGTAACCGACTATATAAAAACATTTCTACACTGGGGTCGGTTTCAGTGACTCAGATTAGGTCTAAGGCCAGACTAAATTAGGACGCTGTAGGTCATACACCATTGTAATTTAGCTTTAATCCAAATCCTACAATCCAAACCACAGTTTTTACCTGCAGAAAGAATGTTGAGAAATGTTGAGCTAGATGGAAAGAACCTGATATGCATGTAAATCGTAGCAAGTTTGACCAAATACACTTGTAGCATATAAATAATTGTAATCAAAATTGACATTGGAGTATAAAAATTTTAATAACTCTTGGGGTTGGTTTTTCTGATTCAGATTAAGTTTAAGCGTAAATCAGGGTGCTGTTGGTCATATGCCATTCCAATTAAGGAACAAATCCAAGAAACCAAACCAAAGTTTTTCCTGTTGAGCTAGAGGGGAAGAACTTGAAATGCATGTAAATCGATGCAAGTTTCACCATATAAGCTTTCCATTCCACTGAAATTCTTTGTAGTACATAAATACCTGTCATGTATATTCATGTTGGAGGAAAAAAAACTTTAACATGGTCAAATAACGCGATTCAGGATGCGTAGGCTGAAGATCAGAGTACGTCATGGTGATTATCTCCACTTTCCATTGCAGACTGGAATCAGACGAGCTATGGGTCGATCCCGCCCATGAAAAAGGACGAGTCAGAAATGATTCTTCCAATCGTGTTGCAGTACCTGTGCCCACCCTACATCTCCTTTTTTGGACTGGGGGCAGTTTCTGCTGCAGTGATGTCATCTGCTGACTCATCCATCCTTTCAGCCAGTTCCATGTTTGCCAGGAATATCTACCAGTTGGCCTTCCGCCAGTCGGTCAGTTCCCCTTCAGTTAATGCTACCGATAACCTTCAGCTGCCCAAGTTTTATAGCTATACGCACTTTCACTGACTATGAATCATTTTGAAAAATAACTTATTTTCTGAAATACAAGAATAAACATTTTAATATAATGTAAATAATGTAAATGTAGTATTTCTGCATTTTTCAAATTAATCTCTGCCATATTGTACCACTGGTTTCCATTGAAACGATGCACCATTGGTTTCCACAGACACTGGAGGTTGAAAAATGCTTTTAAGAGCCCAAATCATGGATAAATGTACTATGTAAACACAATTAAAGTTTCAAAATGAATCATTTACGCCTCAGTCCCAACAGCCCATGTTGAACATACTGATTTTGTGATTTCATCTATTCAGCCTATGGCAGTTTAGCTCTGTCTGTTTATGGTGACATGACAACATAAGAAAAATGTGGGAAATAGGACATTGATGTTAAAGTTTGTCTGGTTGCAACCTTGAAACAATACCGCAGAATTTGTTGTTTTAGACATCGTTTTAATCCATCTTGCATGCTTGTACACTGTAGGCATCAGACAACGAGATTGTGTGGGTCATGCGGATCACCATCTTTGTGTTCGGCGCCCTGGCCACTGCCATGGCCCTCCTGACGGGCACGGTGTACGGGCTGTGGTACCTGAGTTCGGACCTGGTCTACGTGATCATCTTCCCCCAGCTCCTCAGCGTCCTGTTTATCCGAGGCACCAACACCTACGGCTCGGTGGCCGGTTACGTCTTCGGGCTGCTCCTGCGCATCGGCGGCGGCGAGCCGTACCTCAAGTTGCCGCCCTTCATCTACTACCCTGGCTGGTACATCAAAGAGGTGGTCCACCACACCACTGAGGAGGTGGAGCACCTGGTGGTCCAGAAATTCCCTTTCAAAACGATGTCCATGCTTTCCTCCTTCCTGGGCAACGTGGCCTTTTCCTACCTGTTCAAGTACCTGTTTGAGAGCGGCACGCTCTCGGCCAAGTACGACTTCCTGGACGCGGTGGTGGCCAAACACAGTGCCGAGATCATGGACAGGACCACCCTGGTGAACAGGAACATCATTGGGCTGGACGAGATGGCCCCGGTGCGGCCGAGGCTCAGCGTCACGCTGGCCAGCACTTTCACCAGAAAGGAAACTCTTACTGAAGAGGACGAATCGAGTCCCGAGTCGCCCAGTCATGAAAACGAGTAAAGACCACTGCCTTTACACTTCAGACTCAGTCCTCTGTGGAGACAATGTGAAGGACAGTGCCTGTCCCAAGATGTAATGAATATTTGTGTGAGGACAAATGATAAGGACATGTTTAGTTCGCGTTCACCATACTTGTCGGATTTTCCATCGCCGCTGCAGGAAGAGCGTAAGACATACAGTTAACGGCTCTCCATGCAGAACGAGAGAGCATGAGCAGATGTGGAGAAAAGTGATTAGGAACCAAGTCTGCTGCTGGTTCTCCACCTTGGAACAACTCCACTCCGGTATGGTATGTATGAAACAAAGCTGTTTTGCTGCACTCTGTTCTGACGAGGCATAGATACTGTGACTATACACTGTATGTGGTGAGGTAATAGCAATATTAATTTCCCTGGTCAGGGTTTATTTATAAAAAAAAGAAGAAAAAAAAACATTAAAAACTAACTAAATAAATATACTGTGTATCTGCGTAAAGGTTCAAGGAATATTTACCTCAAGCCAAACTCCCACCTTAGATATTACTCCAGTTCATCTTAATGTCCTGTCATAAAAACGTATATGTAAAAAAAAAAACCATTGTGGCTCATTTTCAGCCCATGATTAAAATACAAGACATAATTGTGATATAACTGCACATGTAGCGTAGGTCTCCATTCTTTTATGTGCAATACAAAGCAAATCTGAGAGCAGGGTGGGCGGTGTGGTGTTGCGATGGCCTTAACTAGCTGCATTAAGTTGTGAGGGTGGGGGGTTGTCTGCTGCTGAATTGGAAAAGGTTCCCGCTGCCACTGCTTCCTACGTGGTGTCCTCTCTGTTCATTACACCACGCCTCAAACACGGAGCCGTTTTGAATTCAGCAAAAACAGATTTTATGCAAACACCTCAGCAGCCACTTTGTCTGGACATGAAAAAGAATGTAGTGCTAAAAAAGATGTACCTGATGTTATACTCGTACGGGATCTGTGCTGTGTTACTCTGTGATCTGCAAACTCGTAAATGTCGCCAGAAGCTACTGTGTACCTGGTTTGAGGCTGCGTCAGTATCTGTGTTCATTTGTTGTCTTAAAGATGAAAGATTTGTGTGTGTGTGTGTGTGTGTGTGTGTGTGATGTATATATTTATATATTTTAAGAAAAAAAATGCATATCATTTTAATGTGCTGGTAGAATTATTCAGTTTGGTGAGAGGTTTAGGCCAATAAATCTATATTTATTTATGTATTATGGCCTAAAAATGATTCTAAATGTAGAAAAAAATATATACAACGTAAATAAATTCTATTGTTAAAAAGCTTAACGATTCTTGTCTTTTTGCTAATCAACAGGTATATATGACAATAAATATATTAGGCTTGTTTCTAATGCGATTCAACCCTGCATTGTTGTATAAGATGGACATTTCTAGTGTAGAACGCAAGTGCGTGTACGAAAAACGTGACGTTATGGAGTGACTCACTTTCCTTCTATCCTCCATCTTCAAAGTCAAAATGGACTGGAGGAAAGGGGTGACTAAAAAAAAAAAGTGGCACTAAAAATAGCCGCTACGTTATTTACATCACGTTAAGTGCTCCTTCAGAGTCTTGCCAGGGTGGGGTGTGAGGCGGAGTGGGCGGGGGGAAGTAAGCGAAGAATGGGCGGAGGGGTTGGGCTGGGCCTTTTATGCCTCCCATTTTCTTCTTCCACTGCGACAGTTCCCCGAGGCTGCGGAAGACTGGGGGATGGTGATGGCGGTGATGATGACGAAAGCAAAGCTGCCCCACCCTCTTCTCCTGCGTCCCTCGCCCGTCCTCCATCATGTCCTTGCTCTCCTAAAGTTTAATCCAATTAAGTCTCCATGGTAGGAGATGCCAGAGATCCATTCACTAACAACAACGAAGTGCACTCGCTCTGATTAATAACCAAAAATAACAAAAACGGCTTCGGTTCTGACAGACGTCCAGGCGATTTAGTGCCTTCCAGCTGAGGGGGCGTTCGCGGGCATCAAAAGCAGCATCTGGAACCAACCCATAGACCACTCACGCAAACACTGAATATTATGGCTCAAAAATGTATCTATGTTGAAAAAAAAATTGTCAATAAATAAATTCTATTGGTAAAAAGATTAATTTTTTTCCCCAATCAACAGGTTTATATGACAGTAAGTGCTCTTTTTACTCTAGGATGTGGGTTTTGAATAGCACAGGGTTCAATTGAGTGTTTGAAAGGTTCTTGAGGGAATCCAAAGTGGCTCCTCAATTGCATCACTCTCAAGAACTCACCACCTTTATTTTTAAAGAGAGAAGCCACTGGGGAATCTTTAAAATAACTGGTTGAATGGACACGTTTTTAGTTCCGTACACATTCATCTCTTGGGCGATTTACATTTCTTGTCACGTCGCGCATGAATGAGTCAGCCTATTAATGGAATGGTGCTGGTTCTAGACTCTCCTCTGAAATATGTAACTTACGATTCAATCAGCTTGGAGACAGAGAGAGGACACGTGTCCTGTTTTATAGTCTAATCAATCAATTCCTCGACCGCAACAGTTAGGGTTAACAGTCTTACTGCAGCTGGCTGAGGCATCTTTATAGCTATATTTGTGTACCGTTGAGAAGCTGTTTAATGTAGCATGGAGTGTGATATTTAAAAGACCTGGACATTTTAAAAAGCTGTCTTTGAACATGGAACTCTGAAGAACATCAAATTACAAGTTTTCTAAAAATGTGTCTCGTTTATTAGGATGTTTATACTATAAACCAGTGGAGTCCTGGAGACCCCCTGCTCTTACATACCCACTTCAATCCAGAAAGCCTTGTTAATTAGTCAGACCAAAGTGGAGGGCCATCTGTGGCACCATCCTTTCACTATTTTAGCATTAGATAATGGCTGCATCTTTGTGCATCTGTCAAGGAAGTCATCAATCTTATCAAAGGAGGCAGCATAATCAGATTGGTCCTCATTAAACCAGGATTGGTAATTGAGCATGCTGGGAAATGTAGTCTTGAGCCCTTCCAGAAGGCATGAGATATAATGTGATCAGAGTGATAAGAAACTCCAGCTGGAGCGGAGGGGCTGCATACAAGAAGAGCTGAATATGACATAGCTCAGCATAGAATTATCTGAACAGTGTTGGCAGAGATTCATTGAGTCGGAGATCAAAGATGCTGCCTGGTTATTTCTGTTTATTAGTGCTGACATCATACTCTCTTTAACCCTCTCTGTAATTGTACACCTAAAACAAAAACTCTTTTACCACTGAAACCTATGCATACAAAAGATCTCTTTGACTCCTCCTAAGTCATTTTTATATCTATATTAAATGTACTGAAAAGGTCAAAATGTACTCACACATATAACATTTACACCACATGGACAAAAGTATTGGGATGCCTGACTATTACACCAACATGGACTTTAATGACATTTAATACTTTAATATGGAGTTGGTCCCCCCTTGCAGCTGTAACAGCTTCCACTCTTCTTGGAAGGCTTTCCACAAGATTTTGGAGATTCTGTAGAGCATTTATGAGGTCAAGCACTTTGTGAACCTCAATGGCCACATGTGCTACAAAGTTTGAGAATGAGATTAAATTGAATGAATGTTACTGATGTTAATTCTGAGTTGACCTTAAGACTGGCTTTACAGGGTGAAACTTTTCTAGTTGCAACTACAGTGATGTGACATAAAATCCCTGGAGAGGTGTTATTTATCCCATATTTGCATCTTTGCATTACTATTATGTCAAAAGAAATTTAGTAACCCAGCTACACAGATCTCAGTCCCTCAGACTAAGACAGCAGGATAAGCAGAGGCTCAAGAGTGTCAGTCCAACAGCTCCCATGTTAAAGTTAGCCAGCTAGCTATATAGCGTTACGCATCAAATAATAATAACTACATCTACCTGTATCTTTTTCCTTGCTTTTTTATAAAGAGTTGTAGAACACAAAAACTGTTAAAGTTCAAAATTTTACGTTCAGTAACCCGTCTATGCGACCTGTGTTTGGACACCAAGCCATAAAAAGGACTCAATTACAATTCATCATTTTTGTGATGTCACAAAAAGCAACACATTTACATATCCACCTATTCAGCCCACATCAGTTTAGTCCCTGTTTCAGTCTGGACTGTTTTTTTTAAATAAGGCACAATGCAGGGCAGTCAGTCAGAGTGATTGTGTGGTTGCTGTAAAACCAGACTTTGGAGACATCCAAACTTCAAAAAAGTGAATGGCTCTTACCAAGCCATTAATGGGTTACAGGTGGCTGATAATGTAGCCACATTCACGGCCTGATTATTTTTAATTGAACCACAACAAATAGTGACGCACGTCTTTTTCATATTGTCTTGAGGTCTCTTTGAGTTTATGCTGTGTATTGCTCTGCATTTGTGTTTTTCTGCTTTTTGTCCTTTTCCAACACTCATACCTGTGATGTCACAGACTCTTTCCCACACACATTTTAGAGGTGCCTCAACCGTCCTGTCTCTCTCTCCATATATTACACAGGGGACTCAACCACAAAAAGACGTTTTGATGTTGGAACTGTGCACATTTTTCAAAAACTGTAGGAGAAGAATTCACATATAATTAGAATAATAATAAAAATTGCTGACACAATCACACTAATAATAGTAACTAAAGGACAAAGAGAGCTGGGAAAATAGTGACATAAAAATGAATTATAACTGTCATATGTAGACAACGGGGGAAAAAATAATGTACAAAAAAATGTAGGATATGGACCCTTTAAAGGCTTAATTTCTCTTATATTCAAGGTTTATCCTTGCCAAGCGTGCCATTTATTCGAGGGGGCACCGTACCATCTTTTCTTTTAAGCTTATATACAGTAATTAACTGTTTTCACTCCGCTGGCTTCCAAGCACACAAGAATGGCAGGGACTGCTAAACATCAAAGCAACACGCTTCATCCCGTCAACCTCTTTGGCCTCTCTCTTCTCTCCCTAGATCCCAAAGCCTTGGGGTCCCCCTCATCCACAATTCTTCTTTTTTTCTCCCTCTCACTTTCTCTTTTCCTTTCTGACAGCAGGGTCATGTCACGGCTGCCATCATGGAGCCAGGGCCAGGAGACAGGTTTTTTTTTGCTTTTTTTTGCTTTCCTTCTTTTTTTCTGACGTTGGAGGGCCTCACCCAGAGATCCCATCAGCATCAAGCCGTTGCTGTCATGGAGCTGCGGTTCTGTCCGTTCAGTGGCAGCTAATTCAAAAGATCAGTCACTCACTCAGGTAAAGGGGCCATTTTTGCTCTGCTGGTCACAATACAGTAGCAGATTGGCACATGAATGCATCATTGTTTCCCTATACGCCAACAGCACAAACGGCTAAAGTTCACCCAGTGCATAAAAATCAAGCTAAATCTCCCCCTTTGCCTATATATAGTCAGTCGGCTGAGATGTGTTTGCTGACTGTAAATTAATGTGATAGCTAGCAAGCTATCATTGGAAAACAAAATCAGGCCTACATCATTGAGTTGAGTAATCTCAAACATATGTGCTTATTGGGTTTCTGACACTGTACATACTGTTACTGAACTTTTGCACATTTCATACTCAACTGTTCTTTCATATAAGTGTATGTCATACGTTACTAGAGACCTCATAAGCAAGTGCCTCTGTCTAAGGAATGTCACTCGATACAGTTTTTCTGGCTAACATGATCCAGTACTTTAATTTCTTTTGGCTGATACCAGAGCAAGTTACAGTCATTAGTTACAGGGACAGTCCCCCTGGAGCAACTGAGGGTTCAGTGTCTTGCTCAAAGACACAATGGTAGAAGGTGTGTGTGTGTAGGGGGGGTGAACCTGCAACTTTGTGGTCTTCAGGTTCACAGGCAAATGTTTACCCACTAGACTGCTATCATACACTACTATAATAAAAAAGCAATATTTAAGCTATACATGTTCTTGTTTTACACACGGCCAATATTCACAAAATCATGCAAATTCAGTACAGCCACTACATTTCCCATAATCCTAAGCATCTTCTCTTCATTTATTTTAGTTTCTATAGTCAGGCTGTATGGCACCTGTTCTCAGTATGGAGTGGCGGGTGAGCATGGCTATACACGAGTCTTTAACAGTACAGTTATACAGCAAGTCAACCACAGTACCACCACAGTAAGGCTAATGCTTAGGAGCTAATCACTTTACGAGCAAACATATAAAAAAATATATATTTTTATTGAACTGAATTTTATTTTATCTTTCTTTATTTATTTATTTATTTTATTTAATCTCAAATGAGTCGTCACATGCATGGGCTTCAAGTGACTGAAATTAAAGTGTACGTAGTGAAAAGATTTGCGAGACAAAGACCCAAAGCAAAAAGCATCCAAAGCAAATAAGACTCTCTCAGTCCTCAAGCTTGATTGGGCAACATTCTGGTTGAAGTGTTTGGTCAAGATCATGCAGCTTTCTGTTCTCAGTGCAGACTGTTATTCCCCTACGACTGACGAGCCAAGGTTTGAGAATGTGTCCCAGTACAGCCTGCAGATTAGAAATTCTCCCCCAGTGTAAAGCGAAGTAAGCAAACTTCTGAAATCTTAGCGGATCCGTTTTCGGATATTTTTGGCATATCATTTTTTCTAAACAATTTCTTTAATAATGTAGTGTTTACTGGTACCATCTGTGGTTTTGTCTGAACTGCATTTCTAATATTAGACATCCTGTGGTTCTGATCTTTTCTATGTTGCAGTCAAGCGGTCGTAATAATGTAAAGTACTGTTATGATGATTGAACGACCGAGGTTGATTCAGGTTCAGTCCTGAAACAGCTTGTACTATTTTAAGTGAGATCAATATCAGGAGGAGTGGCTGGGAATGCAGAGCACTCTGGGGAGGAATACGGACTTCAAACTCCGTTCTCCTCTGGGGCCGTTTCACTTACCATCTATCATCACCCCTTTGTCTCACTCTCTGTTCTCTTTACATTAATTTCTCCATATATATATTGGTATTGCATGTCTCCACGTTTTCGTTTTATATTTGTATCACTGAATAATCCAGAATCGTTCATAGTGGCCTGATGTGATGTGGTAAATTGTAGAGAAATTGACTATTTTACAATTTCTTTATAGTGTTGTCATATCTATGATGCAAGTATAACTATATTTACTGTCCAAAATCACCAGCGTGTTATACATGATGCTGGAATGAATAAAATAGTACACAATAGTATAACATTAAAAAGATCTGAAGTTCTCTTTGGAAACTACTTTGCCCCTCTACCATGAATGAATGGAATTTAAAAATAGGACTGAAAAAAATAGTTAAACTATTTTATGTACACTATAAGAAAAAAGTACTTTCCAGGTATACAAATGTATTCTCAAATGTACAAAATAG
>JBBPCX010000088.1:25063411-25065911 GCA_037974365.1 Hydrocynus forskahlii | reverse complement strand
GGTAGGTCTTTGATCCTGAGCACATCATCCCCACAATCAAGTACGAAGGTGAGAGCATCATGATATGGTGCTGCTTCTCTCCAAATCGTTCTGAGGTATCACGTGAAATCAAAAGAAATATGAATGGAGTTATGTGTCAGAAGGTGAAGGTGTTTGCAAGGCTTAGCCAATCTCCTAACATAAATTCAAATGGAAATGTATGTGCATCCGAGAGGCATTTGTAACACTGGGGACATGGAGACAGACTGGGCCAAAAGTCAAATACAAAGTTGTTTAATAGATTTTGGCAAATAAGTTGACATATCCAAGCTGTAATGGCTAAAAATTTTGCAACAAAGTGCTAATGTTATTTGTAGTGTCTAAATACAATCTCCCAAATTGATTTAGTTGTTTAAACATGTATAAGTGAACAAACGCTAATGAATAAATAGTGTTTTTCAATACTAATAACTGTTTTATTAGTTAAATTTGATTTATATATGAATTAATTTGCACATACTTTTATTATTACAATAAGCTTCAGGAGCTATAGATAGATAGATAGATAGATAGATAGATAGATAGATAGATAGATAGATAGATAGATAGATAGATAGATATTGATGTATATCAATGCACTTGTCTAAACTGCACAAAATAAATGTATCGAGAATTTAGATGTTTAAATCTGTAGAGAATCTATACATATTTTAGAACAAATTTGTAATTTTTTTATCATATTAAATGTAGTAGCTGTGCATTAGTGTGTTCATGTTAATCCTTTGTGCCATAAGAGAAATCTACTAAAAGATGTGACATGCACAATAGTTAACAGCAGGATTTCATTGAGTGCCGGTGTGTTTCTGTGAGCTGACTCACAGATGCACTGATGTTTGGCTGCCATCAGTGTACAAAGCATCCATCTGTTTGTTCCGCTCTCCCTTACAGCTCTGTCTGAATGAATAGATGTAAATCTGAAAGATGGAGGTGCTTTATTATCAGATAAAAGACTCTTACGATCTCCATCTCACTCAGCCTCTCTCTACCACTCTATCTCTCTCACTCTCTAAGTCGCTTACACACACACACACACACACACACACACGCAACTTGGGCTAAGCATTCTATTCATCGGAGCACTGTATAAAGATCACAAAGACAGGCCCTGGGGTAAGGGGGCAGCGTTTGTGTCCTGCTATTCAAAACACATTGCTGCATGCTAATCAAAGAGGCATGAAATTCTAGCAAATTCGAGCAAATTCTGACAGACAGTCTTTGTTAGTGGTGTTCTAATATCAGCCTCAGATGTTCCGCTCACAGAGGAGCACAGAGATAGGCGGCCAGATAGGGTTATGCCAGATAGGACATGTCCCAAAAATTAGCCCCGCGTTCCTCTTTTAAGTCTGCACTTTTGTGACATCCACATCCACAATTATAGACCTATACTACAAGAGACATCAAGGGTGCACCAACTTCAAAGCAAAATGCTTTCTACTCACCTGTAGCAGATACCTGCTCTCCACACTGTTAAAAAATCTACGGCCATGGAAACTATTGTTTTATACACTATTGACCACACTTGATTTGTAATTCCAACCAAGAAAATGTTTGAGGAAAATGTAAAAATAATACACAGAAATAATTTATTATACCATGTAAATGTTAAACTACACAACACTCTTACATTATTTTACAACCGCATCAATTAAAACAGTGATGTTAAGAGCAGAGTGTGCATGTGTGACTCTGTTTCCTCCATCAGAAACTGAATCCGGAGTGAACTGTACAAACAGTGAACAGAAAAAAAGAGAAAAGTGGTCTATTATTTTTTTCCATAGCTGTATATAGGCCCTCAACCCTCAGGGCCCTCTAGGCCTTCAGAGAAGGCTTCATGATGTCAGGAAAATAAAAATAGTTCAATAGGGGAAAAACACCCAATAAAAAAGCATCCAATGGAGAATGATCAACTTTTGTTCTCTGTAGTACCCAGATAGATAAAGTTAAGTGACCTTTTTCCATTTGAGTGCTTTTCCTACTTTTGCGTGCTCACTTCAGCTCAGTAAAAAGTTGTTCATGAGCTGATTAGTTGGATCAGGCCTGTTGGGAGCAGAGAAAAAGTTACAATATAAAGAGCAGGGGCACTCCAGAACTAGGGTTGGGAAACAGTGAATACAAGCAGCAGTTGAACCAGTGGGCTTCTGTCAGGTAGTGAATAGCACCAGCTTTTTGCCAGGACTCTTTGAGGAAATAGTAAATCTAGAAATGCCCTGAGGTAATATACAGCTCTGGAAAAAAATAAGAGACCACTGCAATTAATTTTTAAATCAGCATCCCTATGAGTATGACAACCATTCCATGCCAGTGTCTGTTAAATTCCGACACAAGCACCTCATTCTGCTTTTTGAGGTACTGATTAGTGATCATTAATCACATTGAATCACATTTTATTTAATGAGGAAAAGTATAAAAACACGGCTGTAATCAACACTCTCCTCTCACAATGAGACCAGTTGGATGGTAA
>JBBPCX010000088.1:25042431-25052579 GCA_037974365.1 Hydrocynus forskahlii | reverse complement strand
CCTGAACAAATGTTTGCATTGGCTGGGGGGGGGGGTCATCCTGTTGAAAGAGGAACTGCCATTAGGAACAGCGTCTCCATGAAGGCCTGAACTTGGTCTGCAGCACTTTGGGGTCAAACTGATGTCCACATGAATGCAGGACCCAAGGTTTCCCAGCAGAAGGTTTTCCAGAGCATGTAGAAGAAACAGTATTTGCTCGCTCAGGTCGCTTTTGTTTGTTTTTGGCTCCATGGTCCAAGTTTGATTCTCATGAGACATTACCCTGTTCTTTCGTTCTCCAGTTCTTCTTCCTTGGAGCTCGTTGGGTAGATTCACAGCAGGAACCCCCCACATGACCAGCTGTGCAGGAGATGTACTGTCGTCCAAACATTTGGTAAATTATTAAGAAAATTATAACACTTGGTTCTCGTCAGCATCTCTGATTCTTTCCCCCATTTTTCGGTTTCCAGCATCGACTTAAGCTATGAAGTTCTCTGGAGAGATGGAGCCCCATCCAGTACCTCTGGGGTGAACTGGGGTGGCATTTGTGACTTGTACCTTGAAAATGGACATCCAATACTTCTGGACAGGACTTGCAGTAGCTGTGTGTATTATATATATTCATGTATTGTGTTTTATTGGAAGGTTACTGAATTTTTTTGGGAATGGGTGTTTTACTGTGTGTGAGAGTGTGTGTGTGTGTGTGTGTGTGTGTGTGTGTGTCTGAGGCTCACAGAAGGCCAGCCAGGTGTCCCGGATCTGCAGGTAAACATTGACGTTAGTGGTGAAGCCCACACTGTTGTAGGTCAGAGTGGAGTTTTCCAGCAGCCTGTACTCATTATAACAGTACCAGATACCTGAAAGAGAGAGAGAGACAGAAAGAGCGAGAGAGAGAGAGAGAGAGAGACAGAGACAGAGAGAGAGAGAGACAAAGACAGAGAGAGAGAGAGAGAGAGAGACAGAGACAGAGAGAAAGAGAGTGAGAGAGAGAAGGAGACAGAGAGAGAGACAGAGAGAGAGAGAGAGAGAGAGAGAGAAAGAGAGTGAGAGAGAGAAGGAGACAGAGAGAGAGAGACAGACAGAGAGAAAGAGAGTGAGAGAGAGAAGGAGACAGAGAGAGAGAAATGTAGGGTGGGGAGGGGCAAGAGAGAAAGAATTAAGAAAAGAGAGGGTGAGATTATTACATGATACCACTTTACACACACTCACACACTCACACACACACACACACACACTCACCGAAAGCTCCCACTGCCAGCACTCCGAAAATGAGAAACCAGACCAGAATCGCGGCCAAAAAACGCAACAGCAGGAGGAAGATCAAACTCACCAACATCGCAATGACCAAACCTCTGAGAGAGAGACAGAGAGAGAGAGAGAGAGAGAGAGAGAGAGAGAGAGAGAGAGAGAGAGAGAAAGAGAGAAAGAGAGACAGAGAGAGAGAGAGAGAGAGAGAGAGAGAGAGAGAGAGAGAGAGAGAGAGAGAGAGAGAGAGAGAGAGACAGAGAGACAGAGAGACAGAGAGAGAGAGAGAGAGAGAGAGAGAGAGAGATAGATAGATACATCAAAGGACACATAGATAAATGCATCCACAGCTGTAAGTTTGGTGACCCCTGCATTAGTGAGGTCAGGTCCTGCTTCTGGATGTTTAGATCTGATCACAAACTCCACTCCAGCTCATCCCAAAGGTACTGGATGGAGCTCAATCTTCCCAGAGAGCACAGTTCCACTGTTCCACTGGCCAGCCCTGGGGTTGCTGATGCTTTTAGCTTTGAGAATGAACAATTATCTGAACTCAGTAGGGCTGATAATAATAATAATAATAATAAAATGGTCCCTTATTGCCAAGCATGAACACACCACAGGACAGCACACAATGTGAACAGTGTGAAATTCTTTCTCTGTATGTAATCCATTCACAAAGAGAAGCAGGGGGCAGTGACACAGCACCCAGGGAGCAGTGTGTGGGTACGGTACCTTACTCAAGGGTACCCCAGTGGTGCCACTAGCAGTACTGGGATTCAAACCCAAGACCTTCTGATTGCAGGGGCAACTCCCTAACCACCAGGCCACCAGTTGCCTCATATTATTATTAGTAATAATAGCAATACTAGAAGAAGAAGAAGTAGAAGAAGAAGAGGGAATGTTCTAGTCACTATGGATCAGAAACGCTTTTATTATTAGGCTTTTATATCCTCGGTTCCACAAGCGTTCAGGGTGAGCTGAGCTGCTGCTGTCAATAAAGAGTTAAGTCCTCCTCCTGCCCGTCACTTCCCTCCTCCCACACAGCACACCATGAACAAAAACCTGAGCACGGGCAGAAAAAGCAGAACCAGAAGAAGAAGAAGGAGGAGGGGGGGGACTGGAAAATAGCTGCCAAGCAGATCCTTTTCGCTCTTACTGGAGACCTCGCTCTCGAGACTGGGCATACACACACACACAAACATACACATTCTTTATTGCACACAGTTGAGATCCACAGTCTCAGGACTTGCGAAAGGAAAACACTTCCACACACACACACACACTCTCTCGCACTCGCGCATACACTCTCTCCGGCGCGCGCATAGTTCCCATAAATCCACTATTTCAGGACTCACTGAAGGAGAACACACTTCCACACACACACACACACACACACACACCCTTCCACGCACACTCACTTCCACACATACGCACACACACACACGCAAACACTGTCTTGCACATAGTTGAGGTCCACTCCATCTCTGAACTTGCTAAAAGAAAACACACTCACTTCCACACACACCCAAACACAAGTACACGCATAAGCGCGCGTGCACACAGAGAGACCCCGAGCCGGACTGCAGGATGGCTCAGGCGTGTAGAAACAGCAGCAGCAGCGGGGGGTTCCCGGAGCTGGTGGAGCTGAACGTGGGCGGCCAGGTGTACGTGACCCGGCTCTCCACGCTCCTGGCGGTGCCGGACTCTCTGCTCGGGCGCATGTTCGGGCAGCAGAGCCCCTCGGAGCTCAGCACGGACACGAAGGGGCGCTTCTTTCTGGACCGGGATGGGTTCCTGTTCCGCTACATCCTGGACTACCTGCGGGACGGCACCCTGGTGCTGCCGGACTTCTTCAGGGAGCGCGCGGGCCTGCGCCGCGAGGCTGAGTTCTTCCAGCTGCGCGAGCTGGCGCGCTGTCTCGCGCCCTTGGTCAGCAAGGAGAACTCCATGGAGGAGCACGAGCATGACGAGGGCGCCACGAGCGTGTCAGACCCTCGCTCCCCTTCCCTCAAGTGTGGCTACATCACGGTGGGCTACAGGGGGTCGTACACCATCGGCCGAGACATCCAGACGGACGCCAAGTTCCGGAGGGTGGCGCGCATCACCGTGTGTGGCAAGACCTCCTTGGCCAAGGAGGTGTTCGGAGACACCCTCAACGAGAGCCGGGACCCCGACAGACCCCCCGAGCGCTACACCTCGCGCTACTACCTCAAGTACAACTTCTTGGAGCAGGCCTTCGACCGCCTGGCCGAGGCTGGCTTTCGCATGGTCGCGTGCAGCTCCACGGGCACGTGCGCCTACACCAGCAGCGACCCCAACGAGGACAAGATCTGGACCAGCTACACTGAGTACGTCTTCTGCAGGGAGTGACCCAAACAGCAAGCTTGTAATGATAATAATAATGGGGACCAGTTTGAGGTATCAACAGAACCACACTATTGATACTGTTGATTTTCCCACCTCTGAGGTTGTGTGAATACAATCAGTGCACTGAGAAGGTGGGTAGAGCTGCCCTAAAAGCCATCCTCAAGTGAGAAAAAGACCTGGCAACCAAGAAATAATTTGTAAAAAAGTAAAAAAAAAAAAAAAAGAAAAAGAAAAAGTGTTGTTGGTTTCAGTGAGGCAGACTTTAATTTTTTAATGTGTAATACTGTTTTTTTTTTCATATTCTTTGAAGCAACTAACAAGTTGAGTTGTGCAGAGTGCAGAGAGAGGGAACAGAGGTGGAGAAAACTGCCTTAAAACATTCCTCAAGTAAAACACCATAACGATCCATTGTTCCTTTCCTGTAAAAAGTTGTGTGAACACTGAAGTGATACATGTGTGTAGAACTGCCTTTAAACCATCGCCAAGTAAAAGTACATAGCAATCGACTTAAAAAAATAATTCAGCCTTAGTTCACGGAGGCAGAATCCTGACCAAACTAAGCAACACCAAGAGTATTATACTTGAACCAAGAAGCAGGCTAAAAGCCATCATCAAGTCAACATTTTACCACTTTCATGAAATAAACTCACAATTTTGTATTAAATATAATTTCCAAAAACAGTTTAAAAGGCACCAGGCCAAAATACTATTAATTATAATTATGCAGTCCTGTTTTTGATTTTTCATTTCATTAAGGCGGCCACAGATATGAGGGAACGTCAGTGCATGTCAGAGAAGGCGAAGCCTCAAAGCATTCAGTAAGAATGGTTACTGCTGTGGAAAACCACTGAGAACTGAAAGGTAGCCACAATAACAGCTTCGGTAAAACATCCAGTTGTATAAAAACTTCTTGAGTGCTGTGTTAACTACAGAACTGCAGAGGAACATTTCCCATCCAGCATCCAGAAAAGGATCTGAAGACTGTTAGGGACTTTCTTCTTGTTTTGGTATAAATTGAAATGCTACAGCTCAAAGACATCAGGTGCTGAAGCAACGTAGCAGAACAAAATCGTACCTGGAGGGAGGAGTTCAGCGGTAAATGATGTGATGGAGTAATACTTCAATCCAAGCATACTTAGGTAGAACATTTGAGTAGAAGTGTTAAGATACTTGATTTAGGAAGCACAAATGGATCCAGATTTTACTGAACTGAGTAGATGGAGCTGGTGAAACAGCTACCATTGCATTAGTATGTTGTGTTTTTGGCAGAAGTTTAATGACTGGATGGTGGCTGTGTATGATGTTTAGTTTAAACAGTTCAGCGAACTGCATTCCTGGGAAACCAAAAACAGACGGGCCTGTTTGGACAGATTTGGGTGTGGGAAAGATATGCAGGTGACATTCCCTAGACTGTTATAGTATGATTACATAATACCTTCACGAGATGGGATTTTCAGAAAAGTCTCTGCATTTCCAAACAAACTGGCCCTCATGTTTCACCGGTTGACAGACTCATCAGACCCGAAGGCATCTGTTGCTCTCCATGCTCTCCAGCTCTTAATATTTTACTGTTTTCCAGGGATTGGTCCTTTTCCAATCTTCCCACCGGACTTTTCTCTTTCTCACGAAGCAAATGAGGGCCTCCCCTATGGACACTGATGTTTCTGGTATCGTGCCAGCATGAGCGTTGTTTTCGTATTTGATGGTGTAAGATAACGTAAGGCTCATGTGAAATCAGCTATTGCTGTTTGCCTGTCTTATATCTGACAGCAGTCCCTTGAACTGGACCCTGCAGCGAATTCATTTTTAACCCTTTTTCTGAAGTGAGTGATGTGTTTCTATTTTGTTTTTTACCCCTGCTCTTGTATATTTGAGATCTTGAACTTTAGCCTATACTGTTTGTCTGTAAGACCCAAAGAATAAAGAAAATATGAAAGACGTTCATGCATACATGGAGACTCTTATCAGTGCATGGGATGACAGACCACCCATTGAGTAAAAAAACGTGGATCACATGCTTGGTTGATTGCGTGCAATGTTCAGGAACACAAATGTGGTTCATACAAGGCAGTGATTTCATGCAGTTGGGGATAATGGTTTGTGACTGGCAGGCAGCCCTTTATTAGCAGCAGCAACCGAACATTTCAGGCAGTTATCCTTCTGTCTGGGGTGAATTAGACTTGCAAGCCAGACGTCTGCCTTGTCACTTAGCGTGGTAAAGATGTGAAAGGAAATGCCTTTAAATGAAAAGGAGAATAACCACGCAAGACCACAAAAAATTCAGCAAACGAATCTCACTTAAAAACGTCTAAAGCTATTATACCACTACGACACAGATATGTACACAGCAAAGAACTCATAGTTGACTGCCACTTGATAATGTGTTTTGTTGGTAAGATGCTGGTGGGCACTTCCAAGAGTGGGCCCTTCCTAAGATAGACAAAAATAAAATGGGTTCCTATGGAGATTTTGAGCAAAATTTGTAATAAGCATTCTTATGCAGACATATGGACTCATTTTCTTAGAATTAAACAGCACAAAATATTTCTGTACTGCAATTTTTTGAATGCTTTGTAAGTCTTAACAGTGCCTTTTGTACACTGATGAAATTGGCGAGTGTGAACCTCACCAGTCATTCATCTCTCAGTAGCTGTAATGCTGGCACCCTACTGCTGGCACCTTCATGGTGAACTTCTAGCGTTTTGCACTCTTGTTTTTGGTACAACAGGAGGAAGAAGGGGCCAGGATCTCTGTACACTGGCTATTGGCTGTGTGGACAGCAAATCAGAATGCATCTGACAAAAACTAGTGGTTTTGGCCAGATTTGCATGCAACAGATTTCAGACTTTCCATCTATGTGTGGGTGAGAGTGAGACTGAAGGGTAGATAGAGTAAATAGAGACATGTCCTTTGATAAACTGTTGGGCTTCATAGTAGCTCAGGCTGCTACTACCATGCCAGTACTATGCTGGTGTCACAGAGTGGTCTAACTCTTATATCTGGTTCGCAAGTGATATTTTGGTGACCTTCCCACTTTTCCATTGATGGACAAGGTTAATACGTAGTTGATACAATCAGTAATTCTAACCCTACAAGGTCTGCCTCTATGGCCGATGAGTATAGCTAAGGTAGGTCTATATTCGGTGTATACTGAGAGTACACTCAATAACTAAAGTCATTCAATAAAAAAAACAAGGCAACTAACAAAGTATCAGTAACTCACACATCTTAGCATTGCATTTGAGAGTCCCTTCCCAGCCCTTAAAGGTTATAACAGAACAAGTACTATATATTTCACAGCAGCACTGCACTTTTTAACAACATAAACAGTGGAGTGTAAAAAAAATATTCAAATTACCTGTTCACGTCAGTGACAAGCTTCCACATTACAAATACCTCTGTTACAAGCCACAAATGTTTACAAACAAAACTACTTCACTATGCATTTGACCCATATTAAAAAATTCAAATCAGCAGCATGGGCTAGAGACAAATCAGCCCATTCATATATTACCTGGTAGTTGGGGCTGTTGTTCACTGATCCACAGGACTCATTTTTGAACAGGAACTAAAACAAAAAATGCCACTGATTAAACCTTATCTTGTGCTGTTTTTCCTTTGAGACCCATCTATATCAGCCTCCTCCGGTCTAAATGAACTCCTAAGGGTAAATGCTGGCATAAACTAAAACACTCTAATATACAGATGTAGATTAAAAGGTCAAAAGTTCAAGATTAAGATAAGCAAAGGTCAAGATGGAGGAGTTTTTGCAAAATACCTCAACAGGCATGGAAACAGAAGCTGATGACGTTCACATATATGGCTATTATGTTGAAGACAAAACTAAATCCATTCAAATGGCCTTGCGCTGTTGACTTGGGAATGAGATGTGAAAGTAGATTAGACCTTTTTACTCTTAGGAAACAGATGGAAGACCGCGACATGGGGAACAGGAACTAGGCCCGAAATGTGCCAGGGGGACCCTGTGACTGTGGCTTTTGTGAACACACACACACACACACACACACACACAGGCACAAACATATGCAGGATGGGCACAAACATATGTAGACATATGCAATCATTCAGAGTCCCTTATGTGCAAAGCAGGCATGCAGGCCTTCACACACACACTCGAGCATGCACACACACGCAGTTATTTGAGTTATATTGCGGATAACTGGAAAACCATGGGAAATGTGCAGCTCCGTCTGGATTTAAATATAGAACAGAACAGACAGTGCTCCACAGCACATCAGTATCTGAGGGACTTGTCATAATAATCATGCGTTATATTCAGTTTATGCACAGACGGCACAGACAGGACTGCCTGTTAAGTGTCAATAGCACTGCCCCCCCTCTATTTATCTATCTGTCTTTCTCTCCCATATTTACAAATCAATTTGACCAAATTTCCGCACAGTTCAGTCTCTATGAAGTAAACAAATTTCTTCGGCATAAATTTTAGAGAAACTTGTGGACTCACATTTTAAGTGGACTTACATATTTTAATAGGAAACAGGGGTTGCAACATCTGTAATCAAATGTGGCCATTGTTCTTTATTACCTGCATGAACTTGCGTGTCTCCTAACTTCTGAGGTTGATAATCAGAAAATAGCAAGCAGTTAATAAGCAATGAATCTGAAAAAAAGAAAGAGTTTTCTTTCTTTGGGGACTACTCTGCCTTACAATGGCCTGCATGTACCGCATCACTATGAGTTAAATTTTATAAATACATGTAAGGCTTTTAGAGACACTAAACACATCTGGTTACTGTCACCACCACTGTAAACAATTCTGACTAAGTCTTTGCACTTTTAACTGCATTTTAATTATATCTTGATTTTATGTAAAAAAAAATAAATAAATGGAATTCTACTTTAAGGACAACACTTTTCATATACATTCAGTTGTAAAAGAATAATCAAAACAGGTATTACGGACAACAGCATTTGCATGAAATTGTCTCTGAGATCATAGGACACCCAAGGGCCAATCATAAGATGACAAATGTTACCATGACCAAAAATGCCGTCTCCTTTCCGTGTACACTGCAATGTTGAGATGGTATTTTTGAATACGTCCAGAACAATCCTCCCTCTGTCTCTCTTTCTGTTGAAGAGGAAACAGATGACCACCCCCCCACCCACCCCCACCCACGATCCAAGGAAAAGGCTAATCCTAGTCAACCGGACTACTTTGGGCCTGTGTTTGTGTAATATGTGTCACTGATTTACATAGTATTGGTAACATTCGGTGCTGCAGTCCAAAAAAAGGGAAGTTCATCACAGTCACTGGGTCACATGCACAGTGTGAACAAATATAAAAAGTGAAACATGGTCAAAACAGCGACAGACACATGTGGTTGACTTGGTTATAAAACTGCAATGTTTTAAATTGCATCACACCATGGGCTATATTGAGCCTTCCTTTTAAAACAGCTGATGCTGCCTGACATTTTGCCATTCTGTGCGTCTAGGCAGTTTTGCATGCGGCTTCATTCCTGAATGTGTTGACTGTTTCAACTCCCACCCACAAACCACCATGACTGTTCATGTGTTTCTCAAAACACACACAGGCATGCGCACACTCACACACACACACACACACACACACACACATAAAACAGTCTTGAAAATGAAATCATCACTAGCAGATGTAGACATTAAAACAATAGTTTGGCTAGAAATTACATTTCCACAATCTTCTTATTATCCTAAATATGGGTTGTCAGCCAAGATGTGTTTGGTGTCCTTTTCTGATAACTGTGTGACACACTGTTCTCTCCAAAAAAGGCCCAACATTCAGAAATTCAAGCCTTCAAACAGCTGCTACAGTTTTTAATACAGCAAATCATACAGTGTCAGAATCCACATAACCAAGTGTTTCTGAGATCTGCTTAACTACTCACCAAAGACAAGGCAAATGTGTGATGATTTAGTCACGCAGGTTGAGTCATGATGACTAGCACAGTAAGCTTTTGTTACTTATTAGCTACTTTATCTTTATAGCTCCAGTGCAAAACTAAAGAAGTGTCAATCAACATCCATGCCCATAGACGTGCTGAGGGTGCTGCGGCATCCTCAGATTTCAACACTGCCAAAATTAACTGTAAAAATAGAACTCTGAAATCATTTGAGCATAATTGTTCTGCTGTAGTGTGCATTCTGGAGTATTTTTATTCTAGCCATGCACTTTTTAAGTTAGATCTTCATAACAGCAGTTCAGGATGCTTCCCTCGGTCTGAGCCCTGAAGCAGCCTGCTATTGTGTTTTAAATTGAATCTGACCTTAAAGAGTCCCATATTTTGGAGAAATTATTTTTTTTGCAACCTCATGCCCAGTGTGCGTTTGAATCTCAGCATGTGACTGTGAGCTATTATCTGATTGGCTGTTTCTCAGCTCATATGTATATTGTTTGTCCACAGGGACATAGACAAGAATGTGCAAGGTGTTATAGCTATATATATATATATATACATATATATATATACACACACACACACACACACACACACACACACACACACACACACACATATATATATATATATATA
>JBBPCX010000088.1:25025930-25042331 GCA_037974365.1 Hydrocynus forskahlii | reverse complement strand
ACACACACACACACACACACACACACACACACACACACACACACACATATATATATATATATATATACACACACATACATATAGTTTGATCACATTATATGTGACACTGTGATGTTTTTCTTTGACTGTCTTTGCCTACTCCTTCTTTCAGAGAGTTTGTTGTGCAGCTCAGGCGTTGCAGGCCACACCACAGTCAACCTTTAAGGAATAGCCAGCGGTGTAATCGGACAGCAATGAAAGAACGTTTTTATAAATACGCTGTGCTGGAGTGTGTCAGCAGACTTTAAACATGCCCAGGACTCACTGTCCCCTCAGTCTTCAAACTTACAAGATACTGAAAGTTGAGGCTCTCTTGCCAAGACCAAAACAAAGCTGCGATTTATCTTCAGAAAATTCATCTCCAAAAGAAAGCTCTTTCTCTCTCTCTTGCTCTTTCTTTCTCTTCTTTCTTTCTTTCTTATCTCTAACTCTCAGTTATGTGAATGTGCTTCATTGGATTCCACTTGTCCTGGTCTTTAAAACCAGAACACACACACACACACACACACACACACACACACACACTACACAGAGGCCACACCAGATGGTCCTGCTCATGGAAAAAGAGACCCTTTCTTTGTCCCCTTCACACTTCTCCAACACACAATCGTTCTTCTGACCATCACTGAAGAAAGGCTGGAGACAAGCCCAATGGTTCTTTTGTACCTTTAGGAAAGATTTTGTTCTCCAGGAGACCAAGAACATTTCATAAATCTCCTGCATGTTTTGGCAAGATAAAAAAGTGGATCATTCTGATGTATATGGGGAACAGAAAGAGGAAAAACACGACACCTGCCATTTTTAACACTCGAAGGGGAAGGAGAAGTAAAATCGTGAATGCGCAGATGAGTCACAGCTGTATGCAAAGATAGCCAGAGCAGTCATTAAAGCTAACAGTGTGGTCAAGGGCACACTTGGAGAGGTGGCATTAATAATGGCATTCCTGTGTGAGATCGCTTTTAAGGGGATGTGAAACTGAGAATGGTAATGAACGGTAAGGACATGAATATTTCATTAACACTGTATTCAAGTGCTGCCATTACAAAATGAAGAGGGGAAAAACCTGTCAAGCACTGTACTATATCCAACACTGTGATACATCCAGAAGACTGAAGTGATTGGTGCTGAGATGTCCATCCATCTTCATCTGAACCACTTATCTTTAACCAGGGTGATGAGGATGCTGGAGCAGATCTCAGCCCTTAAAAGTCAAAAATCATAGAAACACCTGGAACAGGTCACCCGTCAGGGACAATTTAACATTCCAGTTCCGGCTCCAGGTCACCAGTCTTCGGACTGTGGGAGGAAACCCGGAGCTCCCGGAAGAAACCCTGCTTCTCATTACATTCATGGTTCTATTCCCCACGACATTACTTCACTCATATACACCTACCTGTTCTCTACATTTGTCTGGTACTGACTTAAAGTCCCCACATTTCAACATTGGGGGTTAGATCTTTTAGTGTTGTGGCTCCCAAACTATGGCATTCCCTCCCTCAGAATATATGTAATGACACGAAGGTTTAAGCAAGCAGCATGTAATTGCAGGAGCCAAAGTTTTAATGTCAAAGGACAAGTAATAAAAACCACTAAAACGAGATAGGTATACGTGAACACAAGAAAATACAAAACACAAGATGGTCCAAGGGATAACAAGAACAGGACACAGCAGAAACAAAGTAGAAAATGAAGAAGTTTTGCAAAGACACAAGAAAACTAGAACAACTAGAAATGACCACAACAGAGTTCCACGGGTGAGTTTTTCAAAGAGCAGAGTGACAAGAGGTTTAACAAAGAAACCAGAGACCAAACTGCAGGAGTATATACCCTAACTAGTGAAATGAGAACACCTGGGCAGGGACGGAGACAGAAACTGGAAACAGGTGAACAGGATAATGGGGGGGGGGGGCAGGGCCAAGACTAAATGGAATAGACACATAAACAAAGTAAACAACAGAAAGTTAACAACAACAAACCAGAAAACAGGAAGAAGACAGAACTTTACAACCCAATTAAAAGTGCGTCTTTTCTCTCAGTGCTCGGCCTCTTCTCCTAACTCTTGATTCTGCTAAATATTTGTTCTTTCCTGCTCCTGTAGTCTGTGTTGCTGTAATTTGGATTTTTTTTTACGTTTTTGTCTACTACTGTCTGTTACACATTGTTTCTTCTTCTACGTCTCAACTATTTGCAAATTCCATGCTGGCCGGGAATCGCACCCAGGACTTTCTTGCTGTCCTTCTTTACTAAAGGTGACAGACTAAACTTCATCTGCATCTAAAGAGGCACTCCACTGTGTCAAGTAAGGCTTCAACCAATATTATCATGTCTAAGGAGTTTTAAAAAGCTCCCGTTGTACCCACAACAGATTCCTACTAGTGAAAAAGCACACAACGCTTCTCTGTCCTAAGTATTTGCCCATTATATTTGTATGAGGAGCAGCAGATTCGGGAGGCCCATGTCATTAAAACAAGAGTAAATACACTTCTGTTTGTGGCACTCATAAACCCTCTGTCCCTGTGTAAACTGGCTCCATAGCTACGAGAGCTGAGCAATGCAATCAAGCCGCCGACCGCAGGCTCTGCAAGTTTACATTAGTGGTCATTTAACCATGGCCATGCGGTAGCTAAAATGCGACACACTTGGGTTGCCAAGTATTATACGCCAGAATGCCGCTCCCTTCCCCCGTGTTTTTACAAAACAGCCAAAAATCTGGGATGTAGTGTCATAAATCACCAGGACCAAACTGGGAGGCCTAAGTGGTTAGCCAAAGCTTGACGTCATCTCCATGACAACAGAAGGGTTCTCTGTTAAAGTGTGTTTACAAACTGATAATCCTTAACGGCACAAGGAGCTGTAAAAAGCAAGTGGCAGTCAGTAGGATTCTTGTACTCACAAGATAGTGCTGTCCTTCTCTTACTGTCCGGGTTAATTTGGTTCTCCAAGGTACAAACGACGTGAACGGGCAAACGAAGGTGGTCTTTAAGGTCCAGATGTGTATTTTAAATGAGCAACACTATATACACCAGGGGTCACCAACCTTTTTTGAAACTGAGAGCTACTTCACGGGTACTGAGCCATACGAAGGGCTACCAGTTTGATGCACTTAAAGAGAGTTTACCTAAACTACCTAAACTTCATGTATAATAAACATGTTTTAAATGCTTTTTTTAAGATATTGTCATTTTCAAATCTATATAAATGCAAATGCGACTACAGAAAAATAGCAACAGGATAAAATTAAATGTTAGACGCTGATCACTAGTGCACCAGGTTGGTGACCCCTGATATACACTTTCCCAGGGGAAAGGGGTATATTTTTTTTCATCTCATAATTAAGTCTTTAAACTGAAAAATAAAATAAGTAGCCTGGAATCAGGACAGCTATATGGAGTGCAACTTATATAACAGTAAAAATATAAGAGCAAAGGATTATGTTAAAATTATGTTCCAAGTACAGTATTATTTTTTTTTCAGAGTGCAGTTCTGAGCTAATATCTACGCAAGGTTCATTTTTCTCAATCACGCAACTCTCTACTTTTTGTTTGCACTTCAAATGAAATATTTCATATTAACCCCAGACTACAGCTTCTGAAATCTCTCTCTGACACTTAAATATTTGTTCCTTTACACAGAACAATATATGCATTACTCATTTGACATTGTGATATAACCATGGACAAGTCAACAATTGAAAGACATGGTCTGAAACATTAGTCAGACTTGCACGGAAGTCAGCGACGTTACCAATAGAATGGTAGAATCCTATGGTATAACCTAATGGAGAATGCCAATGTTTTAACCTAATGGAGGTATAAGTTCACGCTGATATCATGGCACGTGATTTACAGCCAGCTCCATAATTACTGTCACCCTTGGTAAGGTTGGGTTTAAAAAGGTCATAAAAATGTGGTTGTGGTTAATTAGCGCAACCTTATACTGAAAGTGGAAATGGAATAAATGTGTGTTGACCTTCCTGAATATGTCTAGTTTATAGTGAACAATATCAATAACAATTACAATAATAATTGTAATAATTGTAAATAATTAATAAATGATTGTAAAGCTTATACTGTTAAACATGGAATCTATACTATTTTGGGTCTGCTTTTCCTCCAAAACTCTGGGAAACTTTCTTCAACTCCATGAAGCACCAGGAGAATTTAAATGAAAATCTGGCCCGCTTTGCCAAAAAAGCTAAAACAGGATCGCGGTCCGATCTGCTTCCAGCACACTGAGTCAAAAGATACACCCAAATCCACACAAAAATGGTTCAGTGACCACCAAGTTAAGCTTTTCACATGGCCAGCCCAGTCCCCTGACCTATGCCCCACAAGCTAAAAAGGACAGTCTAAGAGAGAGAGCCTGGAGGATCTGGAGAGATTGTTTGCTCTGTTTCCTCTGGTTTTATATCTGTCTCTGTTGTTGTGTGTGTGTTTGTTTTCTTAGAGTAAAATTACTTCAGAATTACTTACTTTTTGTCTGTCTTGGCTGCCAGTACTTGTGGAGCTGACTGTAAATGTAACACTACCCCATACATATAAGCCAGTGAAAGGATATTAACGGTCAAAATAATAAAAAAAAATACATGATGTGAATTGCCCCTTAAATGGTCTCTTAGCTCCTGACATAAAACTCAATGCTTATCTAACACCTAAGGTTGTGGAGTCTGGCATTTCATGCTATGGCTCAGCAAGTGATCTTTCAATATTGATCCAGTCGGGTGTGTATAAAAAGAAAATTGAACTAAATAGCTGAGTGTACATTGATCAAGGTTCAGTAGAAAATGGGACTTGGGGGCATGAATGATCTCTTAACCTGTTGTGGGAATCAAAGGGCAGTATGTCGAAGAACACGAGCAGAGTAGAAGAGAGGGCAGAGGGGATGGCTGTGATGGTTCCTATGAAAGAAAATGGCACAACCATGAACATTCTTAAGGGTCATGAAGACCCCTCAAGCCATTTGCATTGCTCTCATGTCTCTCATGCATATTATACACACACACACACACACACACACACACACACACACACACACACACAATCATCTGCAGGCATGCAAATCCAGTGGTGAGAAATTCTCTTGAAGGTAATCTTAACAATCTTCCATATTTAGCAGTCAGTGCAGGAGCAAGACCTTTTTTATGACAGAATGCTGCTTGCAGTAACAGCTAATGCAAAAAAACAGTGGAATGCGTTCTCTCGCTATCGTTTCCTGCTGGTTGGATTTAAACATTTTATTATTAATGAGAACCAATACCTAACAGCTACAAGAGGATAACAGAACAATTACTCAGTCACAACTGCATTTTTGATCACCATAAACAGAACATTACAACTGAATCATTACTCAAGGGTTGTGCATGCAATATACAAAAGAAAAAAAAGTTCTGACTTGGATGTCTGTTACAGGTAGCTATAAGTTGCAAACAGCCATGAATAGCTGCGGTATAGCTTACCACCATTAGCTTGGCTAATTAGTATTACTGTAGTGGTGGAAATCTGTTTAATACAGGCTTCTCATGAGGCAAATGAAAGGTTTGACATTAAACCTTGCCATAACATTGCAATTTTACAATGGCTTCGAGCATGTCTCAGCTAACCAAATTTTACAACCGGACCGACAAGTTCTGACTGCAGGCTGCAGGAAGATATAGCTAGACGCTGACCTGGGGATTTACAAAGTGGCCCAAATGGATGACAAAACTGTATTTGAAAAGAAATCCTAGATAGATTTGATTAAACCTAATCAAACTTTGCGAGGGCTTAGCATTACCAGTCCATTTATACCCTCTGCCCCTGGTCACATTCTTATTCCGCAATGGCAAAAATGTAAATGTACTGCATCCTAATAATCTCAAGCGAATCATGTCAAGTCAAGTAGGTTTATTGTCATGTCAGCCAGTGCAAAGAAAGCAGGAGAGAGAGTGCAAGACAAAACACCAGCAACAAAACAACGGGACAAGCCAACATTTAGTGCAGTTAGTGCAAATACAATATTATTACACAAACTGTATTCTAGTAGTGGAGTCGCTAAGTGTAAAAATGCAGAATGAAAACAATAAATAATTGTGCAAATAATAGCAGCAGCAGGACAGAGGATGTGCAGTATATGATAAATAAAGGGTATTTACAGTGGCAGTTATGGTGTAAGTCATTTAAGGCAGAACAGGTCAGTGTGTGTATGAATTGTGTGGGGAGAGAAAGAAGTTCAGTTCAGGGATGTGTATGTGTGTGTGTGTGCGCGTGGGTGTGGGCGGTACAGTTTATGATTCAGTTCTGATTGAGAAGTGACCTGAGGGAAGAAAGTGCTCAAATAAGCAATCAAATTGCCTCACCAAAGACAAGAGAGACTTCAAAAACAGACTGTACTCATTCCTAAGTGGGGCTTCAAGTAAATAATCCGTTCAAATGTTTCGGCACATCTCATTAGAGGAGGCTGAGGAATTCTGGCAATTTCTATTTCAATATTTTTTGTATCAATTCTAGTTCCAAATTAGTTTGACAATCAGAGTGCAGGGAAACGTGGGATGCCCTTTTCTATCCAAAACCAAGACGCCCTCTTCACTTCAAACTACACCACACCCAGAGTCTTCATCAGAAATGCAGCGAAATTACTTTTTTAATATAGTACCACTCTACACAAGATCAAGCTCATCAAGTAAAACTGTATATCACATCAGCCAACTGTTATCACGCTCAGCCCTCAGGAGTTTAATAAATGTGATTTTTTTTTTCTCACACACTCCGTCTTGTTATGATGGCAGGAGAAATTTATGACTGCTGAGCTGAGATCAGTTTCAGGGTTTGGCTAGTAGGTTTTGGTTAGAATGAAATATTTATGATTGCTGAGCTGATCTAAACCTTCTATCAAGTTTGTTTCAAATGTTCGGGTAGGTTAAAGGTACCTTAATGTTTATGATTGCTGATCTGAGGCCAGGTACCAGGTTTGTCTTGTAGATTTGGGGTGGGGTCAGAGACATTAAAAAGGAGGAGGGCACACCCCTTGAAAAATGAATGGAAAACTCATAATGCTCAACATGGCATTGCCCTAATAGAAACAGACTGTCACTGTGCTGGTAAAGCCAGCTCTTTTTGTGGAGATGATTTGTAAATGGGCAGTAGCCAGAACAAAGTGAAAAAACCCCCACATATCTTGTGCATTATTTGATTTGTTAGAATTTTGTCAGATTTTTCCTGTTATTTCAAAGCTGTCTGTGAACTTTACTGTGGCTTTTAGTTTCACCCTTCAAAGAGAGGGGCCTGGTCTTTGATTGATCAACTGGAAATAATTGCCCAGAGGACATTGCCAAGATGGCCACAGAGTGAACAAGAGCTTAACAGGATGAAACTGACCAAATATTTATGAATGCTGAGCTGAACACAGTTTTCAAATTTTGTCTTGTGGAATTTGGGTAAGATGAAACAGATCAAAGATTTATGAGCAGGGCCGAAGAACTGTTTCTACCTGCAGGCCATCAGAATCTAGAATAAACAGTGACCTCCCCACTTTTTAAAATGGAGCATACACACAGTATACTGATATATTGATCTTATTTATTATGCACCATGCATACTACTTGATCTAATTATAAATGTTCTCAAACTTTAATGCTACTTTATACTGCTGCTTCATTTTCATACTCTCCTACATCTGTTTAGGACTATTCAGACACTACTACTAGTGCACTTTACTTACATACTATCTACAGATACATCTATGCATACCACACATACTAATATATTTACACCTAACATATATAGTACATATAATCCCCACCCCTTTACCTTCTTTTGTTTTGTATTGCACATTTGAGTAATGTAAAACTTGTCACTGACATTTTGTGCACGTGATAAATAAACCTCTGATTTGAGACCAGGTTTCTGATTTGAGGTAAAGGGTTTATCTTGTAAATTTTGGGTAGTCTTTTCTAAAGTTTCTTATTGATGGCTTTCATACAACCCAGCTGCTACGAGACAAGACTGGTCTAATCTTGCCTTGTAGAATTTGAGTAGGAGTAAACTGACTCAAGATCAGCCCTATAGGTTAATTGTCTACTTGCTCTCATTCCCCTTCTGCTCCTGCGACGATCGCACTAGGGTGTAAACCTGTCTGACAGAGTGCCAAGATGTTGGCTGGAGGTGGAGGTCCCATGGTTAGACTGATCTAAGGTCAGGTGTGCTCTTACACTCCTAAAGCTAATTAGAACAACAGCCACAGAAGGCTGATCTTGGATCGGCATGAAAGGGCAGATTGGTCCCCCGCTGCGAGCCGTTGTTCTCTGTAAATGTCGCGGCGGCTCTCCCTCTCGCTGCTCTCTTTGCCAAGTCGAGCTTCCGCGCTGCAGCGGTCCGGCTTGCCACACGCTGCTTATTCCGAGGGCGCAAAAGGCCGCCAGCATCAGTCAACGGTGGGGAACAAAAGCTGGGGCGCAGACACACGTCTACTGCATCCTGCACCCCTGCTGACCCCAACACAGGGTCTTTTTTAGAGAGAAAAGGGCTCTGGCTGTGCGCAGAAAAGGCCAGGAAAGAACCAAGGAGTGAGGAAGCATTGGGAATCCATCGTCTCGGAGGTGAGGATGTTGAAAACATGTCATCTCCAATAGTCATCAACAGTATTCAGAGACGTCCACTCGAGGTAAATGTGTGAACGCGCTTGGAGATAGGAGCGTACCAGCTACAAGCATGGAGCCTCATCCCACAAACTCACATATAAAATTTGCACACATGACTATTAACAAATCAATGTAATGTGGCCAGATGAAAGAAAAATAGAATTCAGCTCATCCTATTTTCAGCGCGTCATATTTAGGCTAAAAGAGGGTTGGTGTGTGAATCCCAAGAACATCATACCCTGAGTGAAGGTGGGAGCATCCAAATCAAAAAAATGGTTTCTAAAGAGGGTAGAGGTACTTGCATGGCCGAGCCAATTTACTGACCTTGGGGAACGGGCACTAAAAAGCATTAAATGGCCACCATGCTGGTTCTCACGTCACTGAGGTGGTATCATCTAGAGTCTATCTTAAGTACCTTTACTTAAAGAACATAATAGTATAATAGTCCATTGCAGTTGCTCAACTCTGAATTCCAAAACCCTGTGATGAGACCATTTTTTTTTTATTGAATTTTTCTAATTTAATGTGTTTAAAAAAATACAGAATGCCCCTTCCCCTGGGAAAATGTAAGGGACCAAATTCAGACCATGTCATACATTTGAGGGTACATGAACATTATTTGTACTTCGATACAGTACCTTTTAAATACAATATATACTGACACACAGCACAGGGGGGTCCTTAGGAAATCAACTATCTTTGCCTTTCATACATCTGCAGGAAATGCAGAAACACATGCGGAAATGGGCCAACTGATGTGAGCTCAGCTGACAGCTGTTTCAGAGCTTTCGCACACCACATACACAGATCTCGCGTGCAGCATGTCGGGATGAATGGGGGGAAAAACATAAAAGGCTTAATTGGAGGATCAGTATCTTATTTGCCAGACAAAATGATTAATGAGCAAAAATATCTCCATAATCTCCACAGAAAAGCATGCACAATCAAATTGTCCATCACCACGAAGGTCAACATGAACATTGCAGGCAATTAGTTACAGTGGTATATAGCTTCCCTACCAGCAACAACTACTGTGGAACACCAGAACTGTGTTCTCTGGAGAGATCTCTGGAGTCTTTCCAGCACCTTTAGGATGAGCTTGGGTGGGGATCCAGAAAATCCAACCTCAGTACCTAACCTCAAGGGGGGCACAAGAGACACAAGAGAGAGACACTGCGGTTGGAACTCAAGGACTGGACATAAAACAAGCACAATGAAATCAGCTCTAATTCTAATTCTTAATATAATAAAGGAGCAGGTGTACCCTCCAATATTAGTCACTGACAGGCCTGTGGTGTCTGACCACCATTAGGACCTCCAGTCTGACATCGTAGAGAGGAGTGTGAAGACGGGGGATGCAGCCAACAAAAGAACAGCGTCTTCAGCAAGCGTTACCGATTTGATAGACATGGTGGGAAGGTCAGCCATGAAAAAAAACTGCAGGTTTGTGCCTTCTTTTATTAGAGGGTAATATGAAAGAAGTCTGTCTCTTGAATCCTTGTGCTGCAGTGATATCCCCAAAGCTAAGGCATGATGTAACCAATACAGTCAATAGGACTATAATGTTCTGCCTTGAGTGGATTATCACTTCATAAAACATCCATTAAATACAATTAGCGTAAAAGCAGAGCTCATCACAAAGCTCAATTTTTTACTAATTATAATCATAATACACTATTGACTGCACAGCAGAGTGATTTTAATCAGTTAAATTAAGCTTTAATACAGAATTCAAATGTGTATAGTTGTGTGTATGCCGAAGTGAATCAGATTATAGTACAGGAGCTAGGCGGCATTATTTTAAAGTGCAAAGACTCATTTGCGATAGTGCCATTTCAGATTTGCCCATGTTACCATAAGCATATTGTTGATATGTCATACCCCCCCTCCTTCCCTCAAGGGACCCTTGAGCTACACGGCTGACAGAAATCAATTGATGTTTGTGATGAACTTGAGCAACACTGCCCACAGTTGAATATTACTCAGCTGGAGTGTGACTTTTCAAGGAGCTGTGATGAGAACAAGAAGTCTGAGGTCTCATTACTGCTAATGGGGAACCAGAAAGAGAACCGAGACCCTTGCTTGCTTTCATTGTAGACATGAGAAGCACTAAGGTCAGTTGTAGCTGGTTCTCTTTCAGGTTCACTGTAACAGAAAGTATTTAGAAAGACCATGTGGAAACTTACGCAGATTATAATCAGAACCAACAGCTCATGAGTCACTATCCCTATCTTTGATCACTGTGAGTTAATAAAGAAGACCCACTGCACCTCTAGTGGCTGCATACTGACAGGGCATGGGTGTGCCCAATTTTTTAACTATTTCTCACATTAAGCCATTATAGCCTACAAGATATAACGCATGGCAAAAAAGTGCACTAAATAGTGCAGTACAAGCCAAGCTGGCAGTTAGTTGGGATTCAGCATGTGTGTCTTTCCAGTCCTCCGTTTCTGGACAGTGTTATCCAGCTGTGAGCTCTGGATAACACCAGACATTCTGCAGACGCTCACCAGTGCAGAGATGAATCCTCCAGCCGGAACTGATATGTGACATAACTTCCCCTCGTTTCTTGGGTGAAAGTGGCCCTCGATCAGATGAGGTGCTGCACAAAAAAGGGAATCAGCCACCTGAAGAAAACCTGCCTCGAGGCTGAACGCGACGGCTGTCCGCATAATCACGAGATCGATTGATATCAGCGTTAATTACAGGCTTGTGGGCTGCTTTTATTTGCGCGCCTCGCACCAGCGTTTATCTGCATTGAGGGGTTGTTTGTTTGCAGGCCCGAAATCTGATTTTGTAAAAGATTACGAGCAGCAGCCTCTGCCTGCCTCTTGAAGACCTGATATGATCACCATCTGTTGACAAAAGCCAGTCTTGGGTTTTCCTGGAGCACACTGTGAGCTAATGTTAGCGCTGTCATAGCACATTTAGCTTTGCATCCACATTTGTCTCATGTGTGTGTTTCTTTAACACACCACCAAACAATTTTACTAATCCACACACACTGCTTTTACTCTCATAAAGAAGAATCTGTATGGAAATTAACGCATCAAATGAAGAGGGCATCACTTTAAATAGCTGTAATTCAACCCCATCAGTGCCTTGAAAGAAGCAGAGAAAAATCAAATGTACACAAAGTAACTTAAATGTCATCGATCAGCCAAGACATCCATGGTGTTCAGAGTTTGCCTCTTCCGTTTTGCCTTGGTGTTACAAAGCGAATATTGCATACTATTGCATATTATTATAAGTCATACAGTGTCAAAAACCACATAAGCAAGTCTATTTGAAATTACCTGATGCAGTCTGAGACAAGTAATCCATATGAGATATTGTTTTTTTTTTTTGTGCCAGACTGTTCCTTTAAGAGACACTTTCTTCCCCCATACTGCTCAAACTATATTTATCTCTCCAAGACGATCGGTTCTGATGTCTGAGAAGACGCAGTGCACTAATCAGCGTATTTACAGCACTGTGGGCATATCAGATATGACATGTTTGGGTCTAAGACATAAGGGTTCAGAGTTTAGACCCTTCTGGCCAGTGTGTGAACGTGTGTGTGTGTCTCAAGGCAACAGTGAATGACAGCTGTGGCCCTCCATCTGTCAACAGCGCCAGTCCCCGGACACCGCAGCCGCTGGAGCAGTGCAGGGCTGACGAATTAGTCACCAATACAACACAGAGAATGAAGGAAGGACATACTGCAGAGAAATATGGAGAAGGATAAAATTTCTTCCATGTACCTCCATTTTTTGGAGGAATTTAATAAACTTTTCCGCATTATTTAAAATGTAGACGAATTATTAATTATTAGTTATTAATAGCACAAAGACAATAAGCAACACAATATAATCATTATTGCTAATAATTTGGAGGACACAATTATTATTAATTATTGCTAAATATTTGTGTTTTCAGTATTTAAAACAAATATTTTATAGTGACATTCAGTACAATCTAGAACATATATATATATATATATATATATTTGTATATACATACATACATACATACATATATACATATACATATATATATATATATATACATATATATATAGATATAGATATACATGCATGATATATAAAAATCCAGCAAGAACATAAAAAGTACTGCATTTTGGATATAGCTCAAATTTTTGAGCAGCTTAGTAGGGGATAAGTTGTTTACAGGTAGAATTTATACCATTTTGATGCAGAATTGTGTATTTGTGCCTCACACATTACAGTGTCAAAACCAACCTTAGAAAATACATCATCTAAATTACAAGAGCAAGTGAATATCATTTGAAAGTGTTTACACTCTAATATATTCTTTCCCTTCCTTCTTTTTGCAGGTAACCAATTCTTCCGTGCAGAATGTGGACTGCCCCCACAGTTCCTTGTGTTTTGCACACAATAATCTAATCTCAGCTGAGATGCAGAACAGAAAGTGGTCCATAAATATTCATCACCTTTCACAACGTGAGACAGGTGCTAGCAGTGTGGAGAAGAAGCTGGTGGGGCTGTAATGGTTTGACTCACCAGAATGTGGCTCATTTGAAATGGCTGCATCTATCCAAATTCACACACCAAGTTATGTGTTGCTGGAGAGTTTCTAAGGCAACCCTACACTAATGTAAACTGGAATCTCTCGCACTCATTTCCTGCCACAATAAAAATAGAACATATAGCAGCAGGAAATGACAGTAGAGCACTAAGGGCTAACGCTTATGCCTGCCAGGATTCAGCAAGCCGAGAATGCTCCTCCAGATAACGATCAGTATTCCGTCCATCACTATATCCGTCCATCCATCCATCCATCCATCTGCCCTTTAAAAATATTTATCTTTATTCATCTGGATGATCTTTTTTTATGATTTTTTTTAGATGTATCTTCATCAGCACCTGGGTCACTTATATTATACTGAATATATTTGGTCACTTGACTGACAAAGCCATCTGCAAGATATAAGAAAGCAGTGTCTTCATAAACAAAACACATACAGGCCCGTTCTAGTGACTGTTCCTCTCTTTTGCACAAAATGAAATCTGGAATGGATATGAGAGCAAAATATTCTTGGCAGCATACTCCAAGTAACAGTAAGCATAAAAAGATTTTTACATGCTATATTACACTTTATCTTTCCACTGGGACAATTGTGGGACATGCCTGTTTCATTTTATGTTATATCATCTACCAGGACATGCACTGATCAACCACAACAATAAAACAACAGACACATGAGATAAATAACGTTGCCTTGTTACAGTGGCACCTGTCAGGGGCATATTACGCAGGAAATAAATAGTCAGTTCTTGAAGTTGATGTGTTGAAAGCAGGAAAAATTGGCAAATGTAAGGATTTGAGCTACTTTGACAAAGACAAAATTGTGATGTCTAGACGACTGGGTCAGAGAATCCCCAAAGCAGCAGGTGGGGCCTTCCTAGTATGCAGTGGTCAGTACCTGCTAAAAGTGGTCCAAGGACTGGCCATGGTGAACTGGCAACAGGGTCATGGACGTCCAAGGCTCATCAATGTGTGTGAAGACTGAAGGCTTGTCTGCCTTGTCTGATCCTACAGAAAAGCTACTGTAACACAAACCATTGAAAAAGTTCATTCTGGCTTGGACAGACAGATGTGAGGTCGGACTAGAGTGCCCATGCTATCCACAACTGAAAGTGCCTACAATGGGCACTTTTGGACCAGAGTAATGGAAGAAGGTGGCCTGGTCAGATAAATTACTTTTTCTTTTATATTATCACATGGACGACAGATGTCTGCAATAAAGTGCTGGTCGTCTTCATTGCAAGTGCTTGATGAAGTATCTGCAGTAAGCCACTTCATTTATTACTAGCCACTTTGGTACTGTTTTCTATTTTTTTCATATTCCAATTTGGACAAAATACTCTGTTACAGATGCCAGCACAGACCGCAGAACACAGTCAAATAGTTTGTCTTAAAAGGCCAATTTATAAACTTTGAACTTCCCCCAAATATTTTCAATCAGCCAAGACATGTTTGGTGCCTGAAGTTTGCGAAAATGCTAATGTAGCCAACAAGTAATGGAAGCTTAAATGTACAAATTGCATGCCTAAATTATCACACACTTGCCTCAAAACATGCCAAGTCATCTCAGATAGACTTGATTATGTGGTTTCACACACTGTGGGATGCACTGATGACTATAAACAACAACTAAGATTTGTAGAATTGCTAGAAGTTAGCCATCTCGAAGCCTGTTTACTGTCAACTTCTTTGTTCCACATAAGATTACTGAACAACTTGACAACTTGATCGAACTTTGTGAGGATGTAGACATGGAATCATGATAACTGATGAAGACACTTGCTGTCTGACATAAGCTTTTCTGACTAATTAGCTACATTAGCCTTGTAGCTCCGGTGCAAAATTCAAATTCAACTTTAGACAACAAACAGGCCTTGGCTGACTGAGAACATGTGGGACTACAAGGGGAAATTGTGTCTGTTTTGGTCACATAACTGTGGTCATTGTAAGTCTGGAGTTGGAACGGAGCCACTCAGAGCTGGAATGAACTAAATCTCCAACTCCTGACCACAAGGCTCCTTCTGAAAGTCTCCTATCTGTCTTACCGCAACAGTCTCAGAGGAGGAAGAGACCATGGTGGTCACAGACTCTGCAGGGAAGTGTAGAGAACAATCCTGACATGGTGAAGAAAACCCCCAAATTGAGGGGATTTTCCCTGTCCAACACCAAAGACTACACACTGTCCCGCCCGTAAAGAACAGAGAACACATTGTGTACTAATGTCTGAGATATTAGATCCTAAGAAAGACTTTTAACTAATTTGGAAGCCAAACAGTGGAGTCAGCCACATCGTAAAGCTTGCAAATGGCAAATCATCCTTAAGATTGTTTACACTAGGATAGAAAGTTCTGCCTATGGAAACCTGACCACATGGCCTAGTTTTACACGACATTAAAAGGTCCATATTTTCTTACATTTTTTCTTCTCACTCATGTAATTTCAGTGAACAAAAGGGTCATAATTCATTTTCAGATGACCATGTTTCTGTTTCTATACCTTACAATGGGCTCTTTTTGTTACTGTGACTTTAAGACTGACATATGTAACTGATCTCTTATTGAAAGCCCTGTATTGTGCCTCATTCAAAAAGCAGCCTGACCTGAAACGCTCCTTATAACTACAGCATGAATGTTGTGAATAAAACCGCTGTAGGCTAAATGGCCAGATATACACTATATGGACAAAATTTTTGGGACACACCTGTTTTCCAGGGTTGGGGACAGCCCCCTTACTTCCCATGAAGGCCTTAGTCTGAGTGCTTCAGCAGACCAAGATATTTTGGACAACACCATGCTTCCAACTTTGTGGACACGACTGTGCCCCAGAACACAAAGCAAGCTCCATAAAGTTGGATGAGTTTGGTGTGGAAGAACTTGACTGGCCCGCACAGAGACCTGACCTCAACCCCATCCAACACCTTTGGGATGAACTGGAATGGAGATTGTGATCCAGGCCTTCTCGTCCAACATTAGTGTCTGACCTCATAAATGCTCTACAGAGTGAATGGACACAAATTCTCACAGAAACTCCAAAATCTTGTGGAAGGCCTTCCAAGAAGAATGGAAGCTGTTACAGCTGCAAAGTGGTATTGTATTAGGGACATGTATTCGGATGCAATGTCTCGCTGTCATCCCTGTTGGACAACATCTCCCACCCCATGCAGGAGACTCTGACAGCACTGAGCAGCTCCTTCAGTGGCA
>JBBPCX010000088.1:25011859-25025830 GCA_037974365.1 Hydrocynus forskahlii | reverse complement strand
TCTTACCTTCGGCTCCCGGCCCTCAGACACAGCTCTCTGCTTTAGAGAAGAGGCCACCATGCTCGCAGACATGAAGGACTGAATTTCAGGAGCTGAATGATTCTCCTTTCCTTCTTCCTTCTTCCTGTGGCTGCTGTTCTGAGCATTAGAGCAGGTCTGGTCCTCGGTAACTGGGGTTATGACCTCTTCTCGGTGAGTGAAGGACGCAGGGAGCTGAGGTCGCTCTCGCTGACCTCTGACGAGGTTATTATGGGAATCATCCATCTGCAGGATGGTTAGTACACACTTTAAAAACCTTCCAAAAGAGCCTTTACCTAGACAACGTGCCAAAGAAATTCAAAATTCAGACTTTAACAAACCGTTCATGCAGGGGCTTATCACCTTATTTTATCCCAAAAAAGTGTCAGTACATTTGAGCCTATCAGCTGGACTGTTTTTGATGACAGGTTTAGAAAAAATGAACTATTTTCTTAAGAATTTTGTAAAATATTCAGTTCTTTAAAAGACAAACATGAAGCATTCACAGAGCAAGAGAGAAAAGGGGCACTAGGGCAGGAGCTTGGGTTTCATTATGTGCCAGGAGGATGAAGTGGCACAACAGCCACGCTCTATTATTTATGTGTTATATGCAAGACGATCAGGTAGAGAGGAGTAACATTAAACTTCACAGACGAACACTGCGCACACGCACACACAGCTCCTTAAAGCGTGCACACATGCGCACACACACACACTGTGGTACATGTAATGTAGGTGTGTCTGGAAGGCACACACCTAAATAAATAAATATAATGATAATAAATATGCAGTATTTGCAAATAACCATCTATAGAATGATAGGAAAGGAAGCACCCACATAGCAGCAAATCAAAATCCTGTCTCAATAAGGGCTTACAAAAGACATGCACCATCATTAAAATTTTCCGAACCACATTTCTAAAAAAATAAATAAATACCATAATTAAAAAATTTAATATAAAATTCAAACTAATTTTTGGACAAAATAAAAATTCTATTTACACTCTTTAGGTGGGGAAAAAACCCCACCGTATAACCGTATTATCATCTATATTCCACTACTTTGTGAGATATTTTGAGGTTGCAGTTTATTTTTTGAAAATGAATAAAAATAATCAAAATAAAAAGTGGTGATATTTGTTATTTTTCTGAATAATTTCCTTTTATAAGAGTCTCATTCAAATAGTAGATTTATAACTCTAATAAAAAGACAGCAAGATGTGCTCGCATGCAAACTAATCCCAAGAAAAAGATACAAAAATGCACCAAATGAGAAATACTCACAGAGTAAAACCTAGGCAAAGATGAGACTCTGGAGGCCTTGGTTCCGAATGGCCTTGGTGTGACTCCTGTGGAGAGTCGAGAGCCTCCCTCTGACCTCCGGAAACCCCTAGGCATGGTCGCAGACATCCGCACCCCCCCTGAAAACACACCCTCCAGGGATGTAGCACGCTGGACAGGTTCGGCATCCTGCTGGCTGAGCTTTATGCCAGATGGCTCTAAAGCAGGCGAGGGTTCCAAAGAGTCAGTGTATCCTGGTGGGCTGAAAAACACAGCTGAGGTCTGGTTTGTTGCAAGTGAGTCCCCTCCAGTTGCTCCACTACTAAGAGAAGAAGCTTCTTTTCTGGGAGGTGCCACAGGGGTCGGTAATGGGTCCACTAGCATGGTGCTAACAGCTCCAGACTCAGCTGAGCTCATGGGCCCAGGCATGTTGCAGCTTGAGGATAGTGGAGAGGCTTCAGAAGATGGAAAGGCTTTGTCTGAAGCCAGTGAACCCAGCTGGGGTTCTCCTTTCACAGGCAGAGAAGGAGGAAGGACACTGTTAGAGGGTTCCTGAGCAGAGGAAGGCTTCTGAGGTCTGGCCTGAAGCTGCTTATGTGAGGAAAACACCAGGCCATCCTCGTGATCACTACAACGATCCAGGAAAAAAAAGTGAGAAAAGTAGTAAGGACAGGTGGGGCTATTAAATAACCCATACAAGCCAAAACAAAAGAGAGTGGCACATATTCAAAAGCCACACTTAATCCTGTAATTGACTCCCAGTCCTTACCATGGAGAACCACCGCCCTACATATTTGTTTTTTCTCTGCTCCAATGTACACAAACTAAGCAAACGGCTGTCTAGTTGTTAATTTTCTCATTTATTGGATCAGTTAAGAGTAGTGAAAGCAAACGTGCAGGGCAGGGGTACTCAAGGATCAGAAACAGGACCAATTAAAATGCAAAAGGAGTAAAAATTAGAGCATTAAAAATATGATATGCAGCTATGTGTGTGCACATGTATGCATTACCTCTCCTCTTGCACCCCTCTGAGCACAGCGGTCCTCAAGCTGTCACCCCCTCCCCCACCAGTGATGAGCTCCAGTTGTACTCTTTCCTCGTTCTTTCTGCGCAGGTCAGTGTTTGCACTCAGTCTGCGACTCTTCCACCTATTCAGGTCCTGCGTCAGTCAACAGTAAACAAAAGGAAGATATGAGATGAAGGACTTTTGGTAACCAAGAATAAAAATATACTATGATGACTTATTGTATGGTCAGATATGTGTATGTATACAGCTCTGGAAAAAATAAGAGACCACTGCAATTGATTTTTAAATCAGCATCTCTATGAGTATGACAATCATCCCATGCCAGTGTCTGTTAAATTCCTACACAAGCACCTCATTCTGCTTTATGAGGTACTGATTACTGATCACCTGAATCACATCTTATTTAATGAGGAAAAGTATAAAAACACTGACGTACTTCTAGTAGTGTTTAACTATCCAACTGGCCCCACTGTGAGAGGAGAGTGTTGATTAAGGTCATTATTGCCATTTTGTTTGAGCGAACAAGAAATTAGTTTTCTTTGAATTCTTCAAATTCTGTAAACACTGCATCATTTCTCTTATTTTGATGTAATTTCCTTTAAAATTATTCTTTAAAGAGTAATATTTTCATTTGGAAATGGGGGGAAAAATTAGGAGAAACTAAGGCAAAGTCGCTCAGGTCAATACTTGCACCTATAAATTAAAAAACCTGAGAGAAATATGTATAAAAGAGGAAAGGAGTGGAGCGCCTACAGTACTTGCATTATAGCCCACTGATGCCCCCTATGGGAGATGTACAGAAAGTGTCCTATGAATGAAGAGAGTCACAGGACTCTGAACAGGAATAGAAAAAAGTTAGAATTCTCCTTTTTAACCCTAGTGATATTTTTTAAATTCAGGTAATTTTGTAGCTGTTAAGTTCCTGGAGGACTATGACAGTAAACAGTTGCTCCAAACACCCTTGTTTCAAAATCAATTTATACACTATACAATGACTTGATTTAGGCATGATACAGCAATTTACAGCGACTCCCTGCTTTAACGCCAATCAGCAGTCGCGGTTTTTTAAACCTCTCGCCTCTGAGTACAGCTGACTGTGACGTTCGGGCTCATCAGCCACGCCCCCTTGTCCTCGTGCTGAGTTGTTTATGCTTGGGCACAGCAGTTACCAAGGCAATCAGACACCTGAACGGAATGAGCCCAGACATAAACAACCCAGCACGAGGACGAAGGGGTGTGACGGACGAGGCCCAAACGTCACAGTCAGCTGTAATTCATACATGGGCGTTTTGAAAATAGACAATCTGAGAACGTTATTTATTTCTCCTTGCTGCTGATTGGCTGCTGCCCTTTGACGCAGCTGCAGTCCAGAATTTCCCCCCGGACCGTCTCGAGTGTTCTTGTGTCTTTCGTTTTGTTCTTCTTAATGCCCTGTATTTTTATTACTGTAAATTAAATTAATGTATTGCTGTATTTACCTGCTTATACCAAAGAATACTACAGCTCATACCAAAGAAAACGCTCGTGTATGAATTACAGTACAAACTGGGGTAACATCGGTATTTTACACTCTAGCACTGCAGGAGGTTAGTGTAAACTATACAGTAGGAATATGGGTTTACCTTTACATTTTCTATAAGACTAATGCATTTAAAATGAAAGTAAAGTGGGAGCATATTTGGGGGCATATTGAGGGTTTACACTATTAAAAAATAGGCAAAAAATAAGATTTTTTCACTATACGCGGGTGCTCTTGGAACTGTATACATACATACAGTGCACACTCACAGCAGAGGTTCCTCCTTCCTCCAAATAACTGGAACTGAATAAAAATGTTTTGGGTTGAAATTCAGCACTCACGTCCTGCCACCTGTCCTCGTTCTCCTTCGCTCTGGCCTGACGGTGTTGTATGTGCCCCAGCTGCACTTGATCTGTGGCTGAGGGTTCCAGGACCACCCCTCCAGCTTTACCTTGGTGTTCCTGCCATGATCTCATGTTGTTTTCAGACTCCTGCGGTATGGGCTCTAAGGTAATGTCACTCATGGACTTGCTCCTGTTGGGTTAAGAACATAAACTGCTTCTTTAACTGTACTAATTGTCAGGACAATTCACTAAATTAAAACCTCTAAATAACCTGAATCGTGCGGTTTTCAAATTCTATTTATTATAGCAGTTTTACCTTTAAAGAGACACATTCACAAGCAGTCAAAAGAGCCTTTAGTCTGTACGTGTACAAACAGAAGCAGCAGAAAGCTTTCACAAAACCATCAGATACATTAAAGCAAGGGACAGTGATGGGTAAGCAGGCCAACACTTAAAAAACTTCACAAAATCTGCTCAGCGTCGACTCATACACCAGCTTCACACAAAAATATGTTGGAACTGTCAGCAAACACAGAAACAAGAGGCAGGCAGACATTACAGCACAACTGTTCCAAATTAGCGGACGTGAACTGCGAGTGTTAACATCACTTCCATCCTGTCTAACATGAATTTGCAAAGACAAAACTTCCTTAAGCAAACCAAAGGCCTGCAGCAAATATAAAAAAAGCAGACACTGCACAACCAAATGACAGCTGCCTGAAACACAATGAGATACAACAGGCGAAAGAAGCCACCACTGCAAATTGGAAGCAGAAACAAAACTCCAAACAGAACACACTCACTCACCCACCACAGCGAGAACGTCTCCTGGGCACTCTAGGAGATCAGGAAGACAATGACAAATCGAACCAAGTGATACATTTGTTCATTAAAATGCAAATGTAGTCTTCCACTCAATGTAGAAGTCCAAATATGTGACCTAATTCAAATTCTATATATCTAGCTCAAAATGTAAAAAATATATATTTATTACTCAACGACTTAATAATTTGACAAACAAGAATATTAAGAATATCAATATGAGAGACTAAATACTGGCAGTGAAAAGCTTCAGCATAGACCCCTTAATTAAATACAATCTAGGTCAAGGTCGTCTCTATTAACAAGTCTGTGTGAATCTTCACTAGCATGGGACAGCAGGCCTCTCCGCTCACACCAGGGTGAGATCATCAGAGAAAAGCCAGTCCAAAATGTTTATCGAATGAAGGATGCACATTCTCAGGTTTTTTTGTTTTGTTTTTTTTTTATTGGGTGAAGGCAGAGACAGAAAGTCTCATTATGATTTCATTCGACATGATGGCAGACTTGGTCAGTTGTGACACTGCAATAAAATATCACATGTGCAATGAAGCATTTTATTCATAAATGTGTAAGAACTGAGGGCATGGTAAAAATTCCCAATGACATAAAAAGGCACGGATAGCTCACATGTACTCGACAAATCTAGACAAACTGGGGAAAAGTGCATAATAAAGTCTAAACCAGTATTTCCCAATCTAGTATTTGGGACCTCTATGCAGTCTCTGTTTTTTCGCTCTATACAAGCAAATAGCAGCACAAAAGCTTGGTGCAGTTGAACTTGGAGTTAAAATTTCAGAACTGTGGACTGGGAGTCCCTGATGACTGGATTGGGAAATCTAAAAAAAAAAAAAAACACCTGAAATATTAATATTGGTGAATGATACAGCTCCAGAAAAACAATAAAAGACCACCGCAAAAATGTTCAGTTTCTCAGGTTATATCTTTTATAGGTGCAAATATTGAACTGAACAGCTTTGCCTTAGTTTTTAAAAACTGCTGACTATATTTCTCCTAATTTCTAAATAAAAAATATTGTTCTTTAAAGCACAATTTTAAAGGAAATGACAAACCATCAAAATAAGAGAAATGAGGCAGTGATTACAGAACTGGAATAATTCAAAGAAAACAAATCTCTTGTTCACTCAAACAAAATGGAAATAATTACTTTTGACGAACTTCTAGTAGTGTTTCACCATCCAACTGGTCTCATTGTGAGAGGAGTGAGTTGCTTACAGCAGTGTTTTTATACTTTTCCTCATTAAATAAGATTCAGGTGATCACTAATCAGTCCCTCATAAAGCAGAATGAGGTGCTTGTGTAGGAATTTAACAGACACTGGCATGGAATGGTTGTCATACTCCTATAGATGCTGATTTAAAAATCAACTGAAGTGGTCTCTTATTCATTTCTCGGAGCTGTATATTATTTGGCAATGAATGGGAAAATAATTGCAAATCTAATATCGGAATTACAACCAATGATTATGTAGTGTTCTGTAATTAGCTTGATTCAGAAAGTCAGAAAAAACAGAGAATGTAATGAATAACACCTTCACCTCTCACACAGGAGACTGTGTGCATTTCCTATACGGAATTACTGATACACCAATAAAAGTACCTCGGTCAGAATCTCAATCTATACAAGAGCCTTAAGAGTGTTAAGTAAAATTAAAATCAAACTGATGTAAAAGTTAATTGTCATGTTCAATATTGTATCATTGTTATGTAAAATGAACTGTGATCATGTTTTAGCATTTAAAAAGTAGAACGATCAGTTACTGATGGTAGAATGGGTCAAAATATCATGTCTGTTATCATCCATCATATTCTGTATCATTGGCTTTCTAGATAAAATGTCCAGAATTACATTCCTGTGGTCTAGATGTAAAACTATACTATTCCATCTGTACCATATGTCAGAGAGTTACAGGCTATAACAATGTGCTTTTATAAAGTCCTGTAAAGCATTTAAAACTCCTCCTGGAATGAGTTTAACTCTCATCACACTGTAGCCAAGTCACTCTTCTTCCATAAGACCTGGAGCTCTTTAGACTTCTCCACACAGTACAAGAGCTGACGGTTTTTACATTGTCCAGGTTTCCACTGGCCAGAGGCTTTTTGGCATGTTAGGCCCACTTCAGTCCAGGGAACAGCAAACACTGCAGATGTAGAATCCAACTCCATAACCTTGCATCTCCAAGCGGACATATTATTCACTGAGCAACTAAGGATTCGTTGAAGAGGACGCATCAAAATGGAAGCGTTTTCTTTCCATTGTATCAGTGTCCTAAAACATGCAATGGAGACCTATTGCAAAGTACGTTTTTTCTTTGCTTTTGTAAATTAATGTTTAAAACTAGTTTGGCAGTTCTGTCCATTTTCAACAAGAAAACTTTGCAGGATCCAAGCCACAGAGTGAAGCAAAGCAAGAGGTTCCTACCTCAGTCCTTAAGGCCACTTAGTCTAGATTTTTGTTCGGTTTTAGTCCCAGTATGTGTGTGTGTGTGCGCGTGCGTTTGTGTGTACTAAAGGGAAAGTAGAGAGAAAGGCTCAAGAATAATGCTTGTGACTCAAAAGGTATGTGAGGGTTTGGAAGCAGGTGAGAAATTGCGAGCACGCGCGCCGAGCCAGGGAGTGACATCATAGTCTTCCTCAGATGAGCCAGACATCTTTCGGCTAAAGCCAGGGGTGAGGGAGAGAGAAAGAGAGAGAAAGGAAAGGAATAGGGGGAAAAGTAGTTAGAAGGTCAAGGAGACAGTGGATTGGGGTACCCAGCTCCTAGAAGGCCAGATGTAGAGCATTACATTTTTGTCTGAACCCAATAGGACATAATTACTTATGTCTGGTGCGGACGTCATTTCACAAATATTTGAAAGGCCCTGTCAGATTTCCCATTTGTGCTTCTCACAGCTTCACCCCTCCTTTAGTAATGTTATTATTCCTGCCTACTGTTATCACACCCTTAAAATTAAAGGTGTAAAAATGGAACCAAAAAGGAAGCAATGTCAAGAAACGCGCCAATCTTTCAATAGATGGCTCTTGAAAGTTCTGTTTTTGTAAAAGAGGCGTTTTCAAAAGCAGTGCTGGCTGCATAAAAGTGGAATTTCTGTTTCGTTTTGAGTGGGTATTAAATACCGATGGTCTGATGAAAGCCACCACTGTCGCTCTACAATGTGCTTCTATACTATACAGTGTATTTGGAATACATACTACATTCGGAGCATTGTAGTAGTTACACGTGATCTCAGAAGCCATCGCATCACTAAATGGTAAGAGCATCACTGCCGCTACATGATACGTACGGAGTGTCATTATCGCTGTACAAACTACTCATTGCTAATGCAATGCAACACATTTAGAACATAGCTGTCGCAATATAATACAATACAACAAATCTGTGAAGTAGCAGTCACGATACAATACAATACATTTGGAACATCACCATTGCTATACAATTAAGTCACTGCAGTTATCCTGTCTATTTAGAATGTGGACTTTCATTCAGGCTTTAGTTGAAGGTCAGTTTTGGGTCAGGTTTGGAAGATTTTGTCAAGTTTTGGTATGGATCCAAAATTTGGAACTGGACCGAACTTTCAGGTCCAATTAAAGCTTTACCCACAGTTGGTGATTTCAAACTCAAACTCATGCATCCATCACCAGGTGTAGTATGTGTGCTACAGCAGAGAAATACATGCTAGACAACTGGCCTCCCAAGAACAGAACTGGGTACCCTTGAAGTAGTAAAACCATCACCATATATAACAAAATCCCTATAGAAAAAAGACTGCATATCGACATTGTGAAACGGAAATCCCTTTCCTCGTGTTAAAATTAAAACTACTTCTACGACATAATTCGAAAACGGCAGTCACTCTTAACACTCGGTGAAAAGTTTTAAAAAATGTTGAAAAACTTTTTTTGGTCACATGAACAAATTAAGAATGTTTAACCTTCTACAAGTGAACTGTTTCAGAGACCAGAGTTTTATCCTATGTGCCTTAGGCAAATACGAGAGGGGTTCCATTATTAGTGGCTTCAGGAATCGCCACGTTATGTTAACCAGTTTAAGCTGCTCTGTCAGGTGGCACAACCATCCAGCCACTTGGACCAACCTGAAGCCCTGCATCTCTCTGTACCAGGGTCTGCGCTGGGAGCCCAGGCGGATCTTCCTCACGTGAGCATCCTCCTCAGGCGTCCAGAACTTGGGCAGGAATTTGTCAGTGTCTACTTTGACTGAAGTCTGATGGGTGGCCTGATGCACTCTGCGCGCGTAGAGGTCATCCTGAACCGGATCAGCGTAGCCTTGGGCCTCGTCTGATTCACTCGAGTCTTCATTTAACATTCGCAGCAGAAACTCGTCCTCCAGAGCATCCTTTCCATAGCTGCCTCGCCCATTTACACCGTGAAGTGGCCGTGATGTTTCACTGCCCTGGGGAGAGCTGTCCACGTGACACGCAAATATTTCTTTTTAACATCCAGCAACGACAGATCAGAGAAAACTCAAGTGCAGGGTTAAGTGCCGAAAACATTAGTCACTCCTCGCACGTTGAACTACAAAACATTAGTGCTATGGTATTAATGGTGTCAGCTCAGATGAAAGGTCAAGGCGCAGATTAGTGAGACACCACTGCACTCAAAGTCAGCCAAATGTAATTGCCAAAAACAATCCCAAGGGGAAGGAAGGTAGAGGACAATTTTATGAACAGAAGCTCTTCATACCATGCTGTAGATACACTGAACCACACAGACAATGACACTCGAGTACTTTAGGTGAGCAAGAGAGCACTATAGCTGGTTCAGCTGACAAATGTGCAGAAGCACAAGTGTTAGGATGCCACAGCAGATTAAGCCACTCCACACTCTGACCTTTGATCTGGCCTTTTGTGAGGGACTTTGGCCAGCCGTGAGGCATCAGACACGGTGACCCATGATCTCTGAGCTCTCGGCGACACCGGAGGAAACAGCCTGTGACCCCTGGGCTTCGGAGGAACCGCAAAATTCACGGGAGTAGAGGAGGCTGCCGACCGAAAACGCCGACTTGCAAGGTCATCCTGCACGAGGTCGGGTTCTGGCCGGTCAGAGTCAGAATCAGAGTCGCTCTGGTATGAACGCGCCCATTGGTGGAAAGCAGAAGCAGGAGGGAGCTCAAGGTGGGGCTCAAAAAAGCCCCTCCCATTTTCACTACAGCCGAGGGATGAGAAGAAAGTAAAAATGCCAAGGATATTTCAGGATCACTACTGGATTCAAATAACTGGAATATTTCAGACATCCACACCCTGAAAAACCAGGTGATTAAAAACCCACTGAAGCACTTTAATGCATCGATCAGGCATGAAGTGCTGAGTCAACTGCATCACATTTGCAATGTTAAAATGAAAAACGATTACAATAATATACAAAAGTGTGCACTCTTTTTTTTAACTAAAAATTGCTTATTTTTTGTCCATAACCTGCTGTGTAAATAAATACTTCCAGTCATATGTATGTATTCATGTATTTTTAAATATAATTGAATGGTGGTGAAGGGATATTTTAATGATGGACTGAACTGTTTCCTCAAAATCAAATTGTTTTGAGGTGAGAGATTTGCATCACCATACAAAGAGCATCTGAAGATTATGCATTTGCAATAAAATGAAAACATCAATCAGCACACATGTGTAAACCGTTACCCAAAACGTCAGGCCTGATAATGACACCTTTGGAAAGACACCACTCAACCTTTTAGAGCACGACTGAAGCAGCAGTACCTGGGCAGCTGGCTGGCTTGACCTCTGCCACCTTCTTGGTACCGGTCTCCTCGTTTCCTCCTTAGAGCGACCGGCACATTTCCTTTATCTCTACTGGATGCAGAGTGGGTCTCACTCCTGCTGCCCTCAGACATCCTGAAGCAGTGCTCCGCCTCCGCGTCACTTCCAAACCCTGGCACAAAGAACAGTCAGAATAAGAGGACAAAAAAAAAAAAGACTGCGAAGACTGAATGGACAATTGAGGTGAAATCCAGAAAATAAGATAAGATCAGACCTTCAGCTACAGAACAATTGGGGTCCATGACTGTTAAGGAACGGCAGAATGTAGACCGTCCAGGCTACAAACGCTACTGTTTTCTCGCTGGGCTGCGCATTACCACATGAGTACGGAATCATCCGGTATGTCACACTTATGTGAGCTGTGAGACTGATGCAATAAACACGAGGTGCTGAACTTTCATCATGTGTTTGACGGTAACCAAAGGAAAGTCAACAGAAGAGCAAGTTTAGGGGTTGAAGTGTGTTTGATATTATGGTGTTGGTCATTAAAAAGCTAATCAATGTTTATGAGAAAAAAAGAAGGTAGATTAAAAGCATACCAGTTATCAAAAAGCATTTCAACTGTGTCTCCCATCAGGGGGCAGTCACCAGACAATAAGTGTGGTGGTGCAAATGCACAACAGCACTTTATGAAAATTTAAATAATGATATTGGTCAACAAAGAGGACTTGGTAATATGATGATAAATAATAGTTCATGTGACAAACAGCCACATAATACAATGTTCCCTGGTTCTAACCACTGATCTGCATTTATATCATACAAAGACCCTGTGAGTAAGAACAATTAACAACTAATTGGAGGTCAGACTACAGCCATTGGGTTTTATATTCATTCACTGCTTTTACCAAAATATTAGATTTTTCCTCTTGTTCCCTCCTGAATTGCTCTTTATTTAAAAGTTTTTCATGTTACTGATAATTTGCTCGTGCATTGTATATGCTCCAGCTTGTTCACATACGTCAGAATTTCACAAAAAATATTGCGTATTTTTTGCCACAAACTGCATCTCTTACAAGCTATCTTCCTGGCACACACACACACACACACTCTAAATATTAGTTTCCATTGTTTCAAAGCACTAAGTGTATATGAAACGAGGCAGAGAAGCACTGCACCTACCTTCACTGCCAGCTACAAGTGTACAATCTGATGCAACACTCAGTGTTCGTGACCCCACAGAGTCAAGGCTGTCCACCGAATCCTCCCTCCTGTAGCTCGGCTGCTGTGTGCTGAACGGGTCCTCCCTGTCCGGAGACCAGTTGTCCACGTATCCACTGTCCCTCACGCTAGGCTTGGGGCACGAAGACTCCTCTAGAGCCTACAGGAAGAACAGGAAGAGTGAGAGCAGTCATCCTCTAAAAATCAGTAAGCACAATTAAGAGCAAACAACATCCTTAGCCCTCTATCTAATGATTTGGACAAATCATCTACCATTCCCCACTACAGAGCCAATGAAACTACATGCATAACATTGCCAGGATACTACAGGTAAACACAGGCACTTTACAGAGAACGGTTAAGCACATCTGTGCCACATCTACAACACTCACAGGTTTTTATGTGTAAAACGTAAAGTGACCCTTCTGTCATATGTGAACATGGCACACAGTGTGAACAGTGTGAATTTCTTTCTCTGTATTTAACCCATTCACCAAGTGAAGCAGGGGGCAGCCAGGAACACAGCGCCCGGGGAGCAGTGTGTGGGGACGGTACCTTGCTCAAGGGTACCTCAGTGGTGCCACTAGCAGTCCTGGGGTTCGAAACCACTCCCTAAGCACCAGACCACCAGCTTTAAACACTCCATTATGCGGAAAGACATTTCAATTCTAAAGGTGGGTGGAACTGAGGCTGCTTACAACTGACACATTTATTTTTTTATATACAAATCTCTATCAGTTACTCCTGGCATAATTGCACCTGTCATGAATCTAGTGCAACCCACCAATTTCCTTTCCATGCCACTAAAGGTAAAAGTAATGGGACAAATACAGTCACATGGAAAAAGTAGGGGACAACGTGTCCCTCTTCTACAAAATATGTCTAATCACTTGCTAACAAAAAACTAAACTGGACATTTAAATATTCTGTAGCAAACTTAGCCCCAATATCACAGAATTACTTTCAGTACAACAAAGCAAAACAGGTTTCATGAGGCCAGTAGTTTTGTTAAGTACTACAATTTCAATTCCTTTCTGTTAAATAATGTAATTTTGCATTTATTGGGAATATAAATATTTCTAGTTCTGTATAAGTCGTATCAAACTGCTCAAACACTTTTGAGCATCACTCTTTCAGGTCATCTTAAGTGCATTAATTAAAATTAAGTGCATTAATTAAGAGAAAAAGAAAATCAGATCAACAGAAGCACAGAACCATTATAACTTATTCTATATTCGACGTTATTCTAAATTCTGTAGCAGTTGACTACAGAAGTTGATCACAATAAGCCATCACCAGCTGTTACCTACCTTAGACAAAGCAACACCCAGCAGGCCCTCAAAAGCTTTGAAGTTGAGCTGTGGTCCACTATAAGAGGGATCTGCCTGAGCCTTCCTACCCAGCCAGTATATAGTTATCAGAACCTGGTGTGAGAAATAGACACAGAGACACTTGATTTACAAATATATATTACTGATAAACTTGTATTTCAGTTCCTTGTAAGTTTATCACTGAATGTTCTGAGGAAGAGAAAAGAAGTTGGTATGAGGCCCGTCCTCCAACAAGCACAAAAGACATCTGTTATTCCTCAGTATTAGCAATGCAAGTAGCAAAAGGTTTAAAGGGAATAAATAAATGGATGTAAAACATTACAACATACTCACCAATCCATTTTATTTTCATCAACTTTTTATTCTGTCGCTCCTTTGGATTTCATACAATTACTTCTTGACATTAGTTTGTATGAAGTTGTAATGGCTAGTTTTAAACCTGCAGCCTAAAGCAATATCTGACCATCCAGCTCCACGTTTTGGTCTGCGTGTGTGTGTATGCATTCGTTAGCGTGCAGTATGAATGGTTCTGTGTCCCAGTGTCCCTTTTGTCTCTTCTCATCCAGAAAACTCTGACCCTCATTGAACACACACACACACACACACACACACACACACACACACACACACACACACACACACACACACACACACACACA
>JBBPCX010000088.1:24934555-24954393 GCA_037974365.1 Hydrocynus forskahlii | reverse complement strand
GTGTTTCTTTGTGTGTGTGTTTTTGTGTGTGTGTGTGTGTGTGTGTGTGTGTGTGTGTTTTTGTGAGTGTGTGTGTGTGTGTGTGTGTGTGTGTTTATGAGTGTGTGTGTGTGTGTGTGTGTGTGTGTGTTTGTGAGTGTGTATGTGTGTGTTTATGAGTGTGTGTGTGTGTTTGAGTGTGTATGTGTGTGTGTGTGTGTGTGTGTCTGTTTGTGTGTTTGTGTGTGTCTGTTTGTGTGTGTGCGTGTGTGTTTTGTGTTTTGTTCATACGATCTCTGACAAAAAGAGGCTGTTGTATCTCTTCCTGTGAGGATGAATGTGTGCACACACAGCCTTACAGTTTATTTGGTGCTCGTATTCAGAAGATGTCGGACTTTGTTTGGCTGGAATGTTTTTGAAGTCGTGTTCGTGTAACTGTTGTTTACAGTCCACAAATATGTTTATGGACAAATTCATTCCTGCACATAACGGGCTTGGGGTTCATCTAAACATCAACCAGGCATGGGGGCGGCACATGTAGCTTCATGGTAGTTCAGGATCATCTCAGTCCAGGACGTAGAGTACCTCTTTCACACCTGGTGCAGGGAAAGATGAAATTAACAAGGCCTTCCTGAGGTGAACTGGGTGTTTTAGAGTAGAGAGTACATTGTATAACACTTGCGCTGGAACCTCAGAGCTGCATCCAAAACTGGTTGCCACCATTTCAAATAATATGTTAAAAAATTATACCACTATTCCATAGCATAAGTATAGGGTGAGTGGGATACTAGTATGTGGGTTTGGACACAGTCCAGGACCACAGCTGAAAACCACTGAGATACGAAATCTCCACAGAGCAATGGCTCCCTCTAGCGGTCAAAACTAGTCTTACCAGCATAGTTACTTCTAGTAGTTATTTGGTAAACTCCCATAAAAAATGTACTAAACTGTACTTTTTGGTATGCAAACACTGTCCCCAGAGTGGTCCCCTCAAAGGTACACTTCTAGTACCTTTAGTAAAGGTACCATAATTTCTGCAGGGTGGCAGGTATTTAAAGACATTGTCAAAAAATGTAAACTCTGAAACCTATGGGAAAAAAATAACTAATTTAAGGTTGACAACAAGACCTCAGTGAGCTCAATGAATGGTTTTTCTTAACCCTCTGCTGCACAACGTTGCCCACAGATAACAGAAAGTTACTTAAACCCTTTGTCCAGTAATCTTTTTTTAACGACTGCAACCAATCATACTTGGTTATAATTTTAAAAAGTGCCAAAGAAGTCCAGTAAGTTTGCTGGTGCACAGAAAGAAGAGAAAAAGTAGAGAACAGGCTGCTTTTTGGAGTTTCACAGAGTAAAATCCATAGATGACAAAACACACTACATGAGACAAGCACGTGCCTGTGCCAAAATCTATCCAGTATGTTTCAAATCTTTTATGTTCATTGCTTAATGATTTTTCTGACACTCTAGAAATATTTTCTGAACGTTATTTCATGATCTCGAACAAAGTTGATCAATAAAGTATCCCCAAATAAACCAGGAAATGATGCAGAATGTGTTTTATTCTGCACCATCAAAATGTGTGCCATAGAAGGTTAATTGTGGACCACCCAGCAAGTAACATTAGCCTGGATTTCAAATTGTCAGTGTTGCCTGTGTATGTTTGTCCAAACATGATGCAACATTTACAGTTTTAAGCATAGACCTGCATCAGTTTTTTGAGACTTCTGTGCTGTACAACAGTTTTACAGCACTTTGGCCTACACAGATGTACAACATGCATTGTAAACAAACTTTGCTGTGACTGAGTAAAGATTGTGTATGCTGTCATTGCAGCTCCATATTGCCGTTCAGCATCGACAGCCTGCGAAGGCCGAGGCGGCCCGAGTCTCCCGATTCCAAGAGACGGCGCATCCACCGCTGCGAGTTTGAGGGCTGCAGTAAAGTTTACACCAAAAGCTCCCACCTGAAAGCCCACCGGAGGACTCACACCGGTGAGTTAGACCTCACGCTACATCTCGTTCAGCACCACATTTAAACCTGTACTATTCGTATAGATCTCAACGTAACAGACCAAGACCCTTTGTAACATGTCTATTAATATTAGATTTTTATTTTTTGTGCAAAAACAAACAAACAAACATACAAAGAAACAAAAGCAAACAACTATTTGACCTCCCATCCCATCTGAGAGCTGTTATGATCTTAATGAGTTGTGTTGTACATAGTATCTGAACCATCTCTCTCTCTCAATTTCAATGTAATTTAGTTCAGTGAGCGTTAATGGCATGACCAAGAGCAAGTGCAGTACTGCCTAAGCACTGTAATGACACAATAATAGATTTAACAATAAAATAAGGTAATATCGAGTAAAATACAGATACATGAATACAGATACAAGTAATAATAGCAACAACAACAACAACAGTAATATTATAACAACAACAAAAATAATAATAATAATAATAATAATAATAATAATAATAATAATAATAATAACCTCTCTTTCTCTCTTAGGTGAAAAGCCGTACAAGTGCACGTGGGACGGCTGCACGTGGAAGTTCGCGCGCTCGGACGAGCTCACGCGCCACTACCGCAAACACACGGGAGTGAAGCCCTTCAAGTGCGGAGACTGCGAGCGCAGCTTCTCGCGCTCTGACCACCTCGCGCTGCACCGCCGGCGCCACGCGCTCGTGTGAGGGGGGCGGGCAGGTGGGACTCTGTCGGGCAGTGGGGAGGCAGGGAAGGGCTGGACCCCTCCCAGCTCAACAGGAGGACGTGGCTCACGTCTCAGAGTGAGAGTGCTGACGTGAGATCAGTCTTTTTAGCCCTTTATATCCTAAAGAACACGTTTGTGCAGGTGTGGAGAGCTGATCCTGATCCACTCTCACTCTAAGATCACGGAGACCATTCTATGATTATGAAAAAGTCCACTTTATTATGAACTCTTGTACTTATTTTCACTGGCCATGATCCCCCACAAATATCTATTAGGTTCATGACTGCAGACTGCACTCCATTTGTTGTCGCTAACTTTTTCATCACTGGTCCCCAAAACTGTTGTTTATTAGACATTATTTTGGGCCATTAGACATTTATTAGACATTTATTTTGGACCATTCTCAACACAGCACCTATATAGAAGTGTGTGTGGCACTGATACACAATATGGACAAAAGTATTGGGACGCAGGTTTTGGGCTAGGCCCCTTACTTCCAGTGGAGGACAATCTTAATGCTTCAGCAGACCAAGACATTTTGGACAACGCCATGCTTCCAATTTTGTGGACACAGTTTGGGGAAGAACCTTTTCTATTCCAGCATGACTGTGTCCCAGTACACAAAGCGAGCTCCATAAAGACATGGCTGGATCAGTTCAGTGTGGAAGAACTTGACTGGTCCACACAGAGCCCTGACCTCAACCCCATTCAACACCTTTTGGATGAACTGGAATGGAGATTGTGAGCCAGGCCTTCTCATCCAACACCAGTGTCTGACCTCATAACGGCTCCACAGAATGAATGGAAAACAAATTCCCATAGAAACTCTAAAATCTTATGGAAAGCTTTCCAGGAAAAGTGGAAGCTGTTCTAGCTGCACAGAACGACTCAACTCCATATTAAAGTCTATTTGAATGCAGTGTCACTAAAGTCCCTGTAGGTGTAATGGTCAGGTGCCCCAATACTTTTGTCCATATAGTGTATATATGTATCAGACATTGCTGGAGATTTTAGTATTGAAAGTGGTTCACCATCCAAAAAGGTCTCCAATGATGAAGAGCTAGAGTATGACTAACACAACTTGCGCATCAACAGGTGGATTCGTGTCTCATGGTTCCAACAAAGTGTCCATTGAGTGTAGAGGAGATTTACATGCAAGTTTATTGAAGTCCCTTCACATCTGTCCAATTTAAGAAATACTATAACAAATTATTTGAAGCTTTTGTTGGTCAGTGCATCAGTGTCGGCTGTGGAAAAGAATATAAATACAAAACCAGCTGTTTCAACACTTTCTTAATGTCTTTTTTTTTCAGTTATCGCCTGCCAAACTATTAGTTGTTTTCTCTTTTTTTTTGTCTTCAAGGACCATTTTGCATCAATTGTATTTTGCTTGCACATCCAATTCAAAACGTAAACTGATGGACTGGATCATCAACAGGGTAACAGTAAATGTGAAAGAGCAACAGTGTTTTTTCTAAACATTTTTGGATTACAGAAATAAGAAATCTATTTTTATTCTGCATGGCTGCAATACAGCAACACAATACCACTTTACGGTGGACCTTAAAAGGGATAATCCACCCAGATTACATGTGAGATTACATGTGAGGGGCTAGCAGTCCCTTTAAGGCCATTCAATTATCTATGTACTGTGTTCTCCAGAGTCAGGTATACAGACAGAGCGAGATAGAGAGACATAGAAAGAGAGAGAGAGAGAGAGAGAGAGAGAGAGAAAGAGAGAGAGAGAGAGAGAGAGAGATAGAGAGAGAGAGAGAGAGAGAGAGAGATCCTTTACATTCAAACTCAATTGCATCATTTGTGCACAAACATAGTGTAGCAGATGTCTGTACATTTTTATAAAGAAGTTATCATGTTGTATATCATTCTTTGTGCATTTATGTCATGTATTTGTTCAGTATTTTGCACCCTTTTCAGAAGTATGTGACGTCACCATTTATAGTATTGGAAAGGATGCCCAATGACCAATCCACAAAAGTGTTAACCGTCAAAGGGACGTTCCTTTTACCTTTAATCTGTTTTACAATTGTGTATTTGTAAATGATGTTATTGTACACATTTCCTTTTTTTATATGGATTGACTGTGAATTTATACATAAATATATGTTTAATGGATTGAATGAAGGCATGAATAAACAGTTTGTATATGGAAATAAAAGAGTGGGTTGATTTCACACACACACACACACACACACACACACTGCATTGTGCAAAAGTCTTGGGCGTCTGTGCAAATTGGTTAAAACCATTTATCTGAGCAGTGAGGGACTTTCTGCCAGCAAAGCAACAAGTTAATATTAGAAGAAACGCGAACAAACAAGAGAGCATCTAATAATATTAAGACTTGTTTTTTTTAGCACTTTTTATTTGTGAGCTGGTCAGAACACCGGTTCGGTTCCAGATTTCTCCTCACTGCCTCCAGCCCTCGAAACTCCCATCAGCAGTTCCAGATTTAATTTAACGATGTATTCATTGAAACATTCATTGTAACAGTGAGCTTCCATGATCAGAAGTTTTGGAACAATAAATAAGTCAAGTTTTTATCATGCAAAGTCCAGTAAAAGCACTGTTTACTCTTTTATAATTTGTATACATTCTCAAATTACCTTTTAAGAACAAATACTGCTCAGCTAAATCAGGTCTTACATCTGGCATGGTACTGTACATACACACACACACACACACACACACACACTCACTATGTACGTTCACAGTAAATAGCAAACCAGCATGTTTGGTGAAGAAAGGATAATGGTCTGGGTTATGTCTCCGTTCCAGTGAGGTTAAAGTTAATGCTTCCCCATACAAAGACATTTTAGACAAACATTTGCTTCCCACTGTGTGGCAGTAGTTTTGTTAAAGGTCGTTTCCTATCCTATTCCTGTCCTTGTTTGACTTCACAAACACTCTTTTGATGGAAACGGCATAACACAGACACGCCCCAAAATCTCATCAAAAGCCTCATTCAGAAGAGTGAAGGCTGTTATAGTCACAAACGGGAGGGTCCGGATTAACACACACATACACACACACACACGTATGTACACTAGGGTTGGGTATCGTTTTAATTTGATCAATTCTGATTCTGATTCCGGTTCTGTCTTGCTTGATTCCGTTTTTTGTCAGTTCCACATATTGACTAAAACAAGCAAGACAAATGTTAATATGACTAAACAAATATAACAAATAGCTTTATTCTGAACATACAGAAAGTCACAGCAGCACTGGGAGTAAAATTCTAAAATGTTAAACAAATATTAATACACTGATGCAGGATATAATCGCCTAGAACAGGTCCTGGCTGACAGTCATGCATGTCCTTGCAGATATGTAGTGTCTAAGAACCCACAAGCAGAAAAAAAAAATGGGTATCCAGTACTGGGTATTTTCACAGCCCTAATGTACACCAATCAGCCACAACATTAAAACCACTGAAAGGTGCAGAGAATGATTATTTCTGTACAATTGCACCTGTCGAGGGGTGGGATATATTATGCTGTAACAGTCAGTTTTTGAAGTTGATGTGTTGGAAGCAAGAAAAATGGATGAGCGTGCGAAACAATAGTCAAATCGTGACGTTTAGATGACATCTCCAAAATGGCAGGTCTTGTGTGGGGCTCCTGCCTTGGTCCCTACCAAAAGTGGTCCAAAATAAGACAACCAGTGAACCAGCTATAAAGTCATGAGCGTCCAAGGCTCACTGATGTGCATACAGTTTGAAGTCTAGCTCATCATGTCTGATTCTACAGGTGAGGCCTCTTTCCGCAGGATAACGTGTCCTGCCACACTGCACAAATTGTTCAGGAATAGTTTGAGGAACATGACAAAGAGTTCATGGTTTACATTTGGCCTCCAAATGTACATTGACATTTACATGTGTATATGTATATATAGGATACTTGCTTCTGGACCAAGAGGTCATGGGGTTCGAATCCTACCTTTAGCAGACCACCACTGGGTTCCTGAGCAAGACCCTTAACCCCAAGTTGCTCCAGGGAGGCTGTCCCCTGTGGGTAGGTAATGGAAGTCTGCTAAATGCTGTAAATGTACATGTAAACACACACACCAACCCTGTCCACTAGGTGGCAGTAATTACTAAGTTATACTTCAATGACCATCCACGGTCGTGCTAGATCTTCTTTTCTGCTCGCCAAATTCCTGTACATAAGCTAGGATATGGACAGGAGAGCTGATTCTGGGTAAGAATAAATAACCACCATCTGTCCTTTGAATGTGTCCATTTATATCATTGTATGGATGTAAATGACACACCCACACACAGAGGTCTAAGGCACTGACATTTGACCTGACCCTGACCCCACCTATGTAGGGAATGCCAGCCAAGATGCTTAGCAGTCTCTACCCTGGACTTTAAGTATGTTGAGCCGCAGACCTTCTCAGATCAATATCTGGAACCAAAGGTTTGTGAAGTACATACCAGAACAATCAGTTAAGGGCTGATCGGTCAGAAAAAAAGAACAAAAATTGTCACTAAAAGGTCAGAGATAGGTGACATTATACATTTCTTTGTGTCTGGGCTAATTTCTATTTGGAGCTCAACGACAGAGTTAGATGTTCAGTTTACTAGCTGCAGTTTAATGGATGTGGATTTTGCAATGCAAGAATCAAGCTTTAAAATGCTTAGTATTGATCTTGAAAAAGAGAAAGAGTAAAAGCACCGTTAAAAGAAAAATGTATTCAGGAGTATGAGGATGAGAAACTGGAAGTCCAGTCTCAATAAGATTGGAGTAGGAAAGTTTTGGGGGCTATGACACTGCAAGACCTTCCTACCCATTTAGGAGAGTCTGGTGTAGGGGACTTTAACTAGCTAATTCTTGCCACACACATTTAATGAATGGTTGTTGGAGACCAATAAAAAACAAAATAACACTCAACAGGTGAGAATATGAAGGTATGAACTAATGTTCTGGCATCAACAATAGTGAGCAATGGCCAGAAACAAGCACTGTTATGACGATGAAAAAATGTAGCTGGGGTTAGTGGCTCAGTTGAACGAGGAGTCAAATAGTACTGAAAGATTTCAGGCAACTAGTGAAGGCCTTATTGACATGTCCTTAATGCCAATAGTGTTGCTGGACATTTTAGCATTTGTGGGCCCTGCTAATAGTACAACAGTTTAGTCAACAATTTGAGAAAATGATCATTCATCCAGAGTTTTCATTCTTAAATGCATGCTGCCACAGCCTAGGGTGGAAAGCGAAAAGTTGGTGCTGGCACAAGTCTGGATATTTTCTGCATACTCTAAAAACGGGAATGAAGATTATGACTGCAGATTATTTGCCCAACATAAAAATGATAAAAATGATGGGACCAAGAGTGGATCCTGGAGGAACCCCTTGGAGAACCGGTGTGGTGAACAACAGAGGTTGCCTGCGCGTGTGGTAGAAATGAAACCTAAGGTTGATCATGAGATGCCAGTGGATGAAAGACTGGGGTACATCATAACATACTGAACACAATTAACACAGAACTAAGATAAGAAAGATCTTTTCTTCAAAGATATGAAAATTTACGGTATTTAACAGACGCTTTTATCCAAAGCGACTTCCATTCCCTAACTACAGGGGACAGTCTCCCTGGAGCAACTTGGGGTTAAGGGTCTTGCTCAGGAACCCAGTGGTGACCTTTTGGTTCAGAGGCAAGTATCCTACCCACCAAGCCACCTCCACACAAGAACAATATAAAATAAAAACAAAAGTCTAAATAAAAAATCAGTAAAAAATACACTTTGCTCTATACAGAAATGCTGGATATAAATGCTATAGATAAGTAACACAGTTGAGTGAAACCTACCAACATAAGTGGTAGTTTGGAGTGAGTTATTGCACTTAGTAGAGATCAGCAGTAATATTAAGTAATGAAAGGTAATATTGACATAAGTAGTGATATTGCACATGAAGACTATTGCACATAAGATACTGCACATAATGAAATGACTCTGAGAGCGGAAAACCTAAATCTACACTGTCTAAATCAGACGTTCTACTGTGCCCTACTGTTTCCTGCCCTAAAACCTGATCCCACTGACAAACAGGCTTACTAATTAGCTTTTGATTTGGATCAGCTGGGTTGGGGCAGGGAGTAGTTCAAACGGTGCTGGGCTGTGGGTCCCAGGACTGGAGCTGAGAAGCTCTGATCTAGGTGTTTATCCAGATATGTGAGATGTGAAAAATCAACCTGGACCCATGCATTAGAAAAAAAAGGTAAAATTGAGAAATACATATTTAAAAAGTGCCAAAAAGTGCCAAAGAAGGGTCTTGGGACCCTTCATCAAAATGGGCTTAAAATATATATATTACATATACATGCTTAAAATAATGCATGATGATTTAAGCTTTTATAGGACAAAAATATTCTGAAGTAACACACTTAACTTATTTACTTATTAATTTTTGTTGACAGCCAAAAAGTCCAGCACTAAGCCACTTTCTGTTTAACAGTGTTGCAGAACACTTGATCCTGAGTCCCTGAAGACTGAAAGAGAGGTTTGCGGAAAATGCCCAGTTCTTTGACTAAATGCAAGTATTATCTAGGGATGTCGCTAATTTTGCCCCATAGGTCTTTGTTTTAATTTTATTCCTGAAAGAAAATAATACTCTTGTAGAAAAGATTTCTATGAGATAAAAAGAAAGCAGTTTTTTTCCAAACACATCTGAGGAAGATTTGAATTGTTATATGTGTTTATTTCAAATAATTTTTTTTTTTGCAATTTCATTTCCACTATGTTAAAATGTAGCTACTGTTTTCTCCACTGTTTTCACTGATCTAAATAAAGATCTCCAGGGTGCTTGCAACCAATACAAAATTCACTACTGAAGCCTAGTGATGCCTTATCATTCTTTCTCTTTTTTGATTTGTAATTATCATATTTTAAGCCTAAAGCCTGTGTCACCAAACTATTTCTTTAAAAATAATGTTTTTGGACAGTTTTGAGGAACTTTCCTTGGTTTATAAACTGTCAGACCCTTATTTGAGATGACATAAAGCTCATGGAAACACCTCCCAGTTGTGGTTTGAGGTAATGATAAGTGTGGCAGTTCTACAATACATCACCTAATGCTTTAATTTATCTGGCCGTCGAATCAGTCTACACACTTCTAGGGCTTTGAGACACGCAGGACACGGTGAGTGAGCAAATGTGTTTGTGTGGCTTGGAAATAGATCCTGCATGTCTCAATCGGTCGCCTCTCTCTGATCCGGCGAACAGAAGGAGATGAGGAACACCTTATGAAAATATTGTTCTTCTGTCAGTACAAACAGCGCAGAGCGCTGTTGTTCTCTCGCCGCTCTCTCATAAACCAAACAAAAGAATCTCTGTCATAACACAACCCCTGAGCCCTGCACCGCACAGAGCGAAAACAGGCTGCTGACAGAGAGAGAGAGGGAGAGAGGGAGTGAAAGAGAGATAGAGTTTGGTGTTTTTAACTTGGTGCTGCTGACAGGGAGAGAAAGTTGAAGAGTGAGAAAAAATAGGGACAGAGTGAGAGAAAGAGGAAGAGAGTGAAAAAAGAGGGACAGAGAAAAAAAGGAAGAGAGTGCAGAAATAAGAGGGATAGAGAGATAGAAGGAGGAAGAGAGAGAGAAAAAAAGAGGGACAGAGAGAGAAAATGGAAGAGAGTGAGGAATACAAGGGACGGAGAGAGAGGAAGAGTGAGATAAAAGATTGACAGAGAGAAAGGAAGAGAGTGAGAAAAAAGAGGAACAGAGAGAGAGGAAGAGAGCGAGAAAAAAGAGGGGCAGAGAGAGGAAGAGAGTGAGAAAAAAGAGGGACAGAGAGAGAGGAAGAGAGTGAGAAAAAAGAGGAACAGAGAGACAGAAAGTGGAAGAGAATGAGAAGAAAGGGACAGAGAGAGAGAAAGAAAGAGTGAGGAAAACGAGGGATAGAAACAGAGAGAGGAAGCGAGTGAGAAAAGAGATCGACAGAGAGAGAGAAAGGAAGAAAGTGAGAAAAAAGGGACAGAGAGAGATAAAGAACAAGAGAGTGAGGAAAACGAGGGACAGAGTGAGAGAGAGAGAGAGAGAGAGAGAGAGAGACAAGGGGTGAGGGAAGGGAAGAGGGAGGAAAGGAGAAAGAGTCAGGAGAAGAGACTGAGAGGGAGAGAACAAGAGGATAGAAAAATGAGAGAGAGTGAAAGAAATAGAGATACAGTGGAAGGAAAGGAGAGGAGAGAGAGATAGGAGACGAAATAGAATGACTGAAAGAGGGAGAGAGAGATCAACAGTCTGAGAGATAGAAAGAGAGAGAGCAGGAAACTGGAGGGATGAGGGAAAGGAAGAGGAAGGAAGGGAGAAAGAGAGTGAGGGAAAGAAACAGTGAGAACAAGAGAGAGAAGAAGGGCAAAAGAGATTGAGAGAAAGAGAGAGACAGAGAGTGAGAAAAAGGACGGGGAGGGGAGAGACAGGAGAGGAGAAAGAGAGAGTGAATGAAAGAGGGAGACAGATAATCAGTCTGATAGATAGTATATGTGAGAGGGAGAGAGAGGGAGAGAGAGAGAGAGAGATTGGTGTTTTAACTTGGTGCTGTTTACAGAGAAAGGAAGAGAGTGAGAAAAAAGAGGAAAAAAGAGAGAAAGAAGGAGAGAGACATAGCTGAGAGAGAGACAGAGAGAGCGAAAGAGTGGTGTTTTAGTTGGCGTGGTGCTGCTGTCCTCTTGCGCTCTCTCTTTCTCTTCCTCTCTTACTCAGTCACTTCAGAAAAGCTCTTGGTTCGCGTGCTGACTGATGAGGGGTTTATTTAAAAGAAATCCTGCGTGTGCTGAAAGACCATGTGCCTCTTTCGCTTCCCAAGGCAGCCTGATATATTTAGGCCAACATAACTGCAAAAATAATAAGAGAACAACTTAAATAACACTCTTAAAAACATGCCAAAATGTGTTTAGCCGAGCCATAATAGACCCCTTTAGTGCAGGATTATTAAATGAACCATTTTTTGTCAATCACATGTGATGAGGACTCTATAAAGTTTACAGAACTTCCATATAGCATGAAGAAACATCTTAACAACTCAAGAACCGCTGGGGAATCTTCGGATGTGCAACATCTGCCGCTAGCTAAAGTCAGGTTCCCATGCAGGGGCTCCTGTTGGAACACTGCCAGAGTCAGGAAAGTCCTCTGGGCGTTAAGAAATGCACAAAATTGTGCAAAATGGCGTGCAACGCTTGGCCTATACTATAGAGAGACTCCACGATGTCTGTTGTGCTTTAGTCACTATTGTACTGGAGCTATTACTGCCATATTACGCCCAGTGGTTCAAAGGCTGTGTTGATAATTGCAGAGGTGTGCTTTTTATAACTCTGCAGTGAGTCACACTTACTTAGCCAGTGGGGTTGCTGCAAGAATGGACATGAAGAGAGAGAGAGAGAGAGTGAGTGAGAGAGCGAGCGAGAGAGAGCGAGAGAGAGAGATGTAAATGTTTGGCTAGGTAGGTTTTTGTTTGAAAGAACATGGTGCCTCCAAAGAATGTTTTTGAAGTCTTCGTTATGTCATACATAATGTTCTGCCCCGCTGCATCAAAAGCCTTGTAAAAAGTCAAGAACGCACATACACTCACATACACACACACACACACACAGAGCTTTTGGGCTGGCTCAAGTGTGAGTGAGTCCATTTAAAGCTAGGAAATCACTGTCAGCTACCCCGAGACTAATCACCTTTAAACATTACACAAGCAGGTGACAATATTACTCCACTGCTAAGGCCATCTCAGCCCTAACCGAGCTCTGAAGATGGTCTAAGTCTTTCTTAATCTCGCCCACCAGCCAGGGCAGAGATTGCAATAGATAGTAAGCCAGGTGAATGAAGGGAGGAGGAAGAGACAGGGTAAATATTTGGAATTCCCATTTGCTGAGCATCCAGAAAGCGTGCAATACGGATGTCCATGTTTGGAAAGCCTCCAGTGTGAGTCAAGAGTCAAATGAACAGTGAGTCAAGCTGATTCATGACTAGTTAATACAGCAACGGTTCCTTGTTCTGGAGACTCGATCATATCAAAGGCCCCCAAAAGGCTTTTTGTTTGCATTGCTGGGGAAAGTGGCCCTAACCCTACACTGCATGAATGACATAAGAAGTCTTAGAAACTTTATGACTTTAACCATAAAACAATGGAACATCCATATCACAGGCCACTATCATCCAGGCATAAAAATGACAAATCATATGTATATTACAGCCATATGTGCATATTATTTGCTAGTGTGTAAATATGAAGGCATGAAAGGAAGGCATATGATCAGAAAAAGTACAAATTTCCATGTGAAGAATAGTGTTTCCCTGAAAAAAGATTAACTTTAGACACAAAATAAAAAAAATCAAAAAGTCAAAGTGCCAAATCCTTTTTTTTTCATTTGTGACACAATTTTATTGTTTATTTGTGACACGACTGTTCATTTTAATTGTTCATAATATTATTGAGACTCTGAATACTATAATCACATACTTGCAAAATAAAATCTAAAAAGTCATGTGGTTTGAGAGCGAGAAGAAAAGCAGAAGAGTTGATAATGTGAATTCATGACTGTATCACTAAATTGTTTGAACCTTATGAAAGCAATGAATGAATTACAAAATAGACAAGTCCAAAGTGGAAGTAATCTGATTGGATTACATGATTTTTATCTCTTTTCTCATCTTAAATATTACGTTTTTAATTGCATTTTAGTCATGTAATCAGAAATCTAGGACAACAGGATTGTCTTTCTGAAGCATTTTCCCCAACACTGCATGGACGAAGTCCCTTTACTTTCCAGGTGCATTTATTAGTTGTTTGCTTATTCAGTCTTTTTTAGGCCCTAAGGTCTAAGAACTTTGTATCTCTTTTGGTGGTATATGTGTATTCTTTAGCACGTCTTTTTGTGAGCTGTACTGCAACAAATTCCTGTCAGCTGTACTGATATGCTGGTAAAGTATTTTGAGTTTTCTCTGGAAAGGATTTAGGCGTACTTGCCTAGAGCAAGGAAAACAATCAAATGTTCAGTCAGCCCCAGGCCTGAAAATTGCATTAGTCATTGTTCATATTTCGTTCATGTTTCAAAAGAGTGTTCAGCCATGTTGTATGAACAGCTTCCATTCATGACTAGGCCATGTTTAATGGTAGCGTTCTCCACCCTAAAACCGTGCAAATGTCTGGGGCCCAGATATTTGGAGCCCCCTGTTGGCCACAAGCGGTTCTTTATTTTGACACAGAACAGATCCCATAACTAGTTAGCTAGCAAGCTAATCAAGCCGTTTTAACTGGACAGCAGCCAAGGAATACATGTATTCTCACTGATTTCTTCTCATCTTCTCTCTAAATAAAGCACAGTTTCATTTGGAAACATTGCCAAAGCTAACGTTTTTTTTTCACTACATCTAAAAATTAATCTTTCAATGAAGAGGAGGTGTTGGACACAGGTCACTGGATGAAGAAGCTGGAGCTATGATTGAATTTTTGCTTATCTTTCCCCCAGAGAGAATCCCAGCAAAGCATTTAAACACAGTTCTTTACGAAAATAACCACTGAAAGGTGACCCAAGAACCAGACATGGGAGTCCAAAAAACACCTTTTTTTTTGAAGAAAGCAGATGACCTGGTGGAAAGCAAAATTAATAGTTCCATTTACTGCTTTCAGCACTTCAATAGGAAAAGTTAATCGACTGACAACATGATTTAGACGCTAACATGTTTGAGTGACGTATTTCTGTAAGAAAGAGTTGGTTGGTCATGTGGGTAAACAGGACAGTAGGTGTGATGATGTGGAAGAAACAGTGATCACAAAGTGAAGAATGAAACAAATGGCCAAACATGACTCATATTCTGGATGACTCTCTTTTCTCTCTCTCGCTCTCTCTTTCTGTCTCTGTCGTATTCCCTCGCTCTTTCTCTCTCTGTCTGTCACATTCTCTCTCTCTTTCTCTCTTCTCTCTATTTTCTCTCATTTTCTTAGTCAATTGGTCTATCTATCTATCTATCTATCTATCTATCCATCTATCTATCTCATTTGCTCTCTCTCTCAGTCTATTTTACTGTCAAGCTTTTTTCTCTCTTTTTCAGTGTGTTTATCTATCTCCCTATTCTCTCTCTCTCTCTCTCTCTCTCTCTCTCTCTCTCTCTCACTCACTCTGCCTTTCCCTTTCTTCCTAAATCCAGATTTTTCTCTAAAATATGTCGGCATAATTGTACAGAAACACGTGCACACCCACACATACACACACACACAGACGTCCTTTGCAGAGATCCATGATGGTGATGCAATCTCCTGGGTAAACACAGCAGCGATCTCACACCCATGCCATTGTGTGTTTGTATGTGTGTATGTGTGTGTTGTCATACTTGACTTATCCCACTCCACCAAGCACTGTGAATTTTCCAGAACAGCAAGTTACTCCAATAACTGTTCTTACACACACAGTCCATCAGTGTATTACCCAGTACGTAATACATTACCCTGCATTCAAACCTCAGTTCTCAACTTTCGACTTCTGTTTTGATGTCAACATGATGTTGACACCAATGACAGAAACACAAGTTAAGGTTTAAAAATGAAAGGTTAAATATAGAACCAAAAGATCCTAAATGAAACTGGAAAGATTTTCTGAGGGATGTTGTGGAGCAGTGATTCCATCCTCAGGACTGAGGTTATTAACCACTGCCTTAGAAGGACCACTAAACCATTCAGTGGATGGTTTTTTGAAAAAACTCTTTTGTGAATCAGATGAACCACCTACACTCTTAGAAATAAAAAAACTCTAGAAAATGCATGATGCCTTGGAAGAACCATTTTTTGGCTACTTTAAGAACCTTATCATAAAAAACATGGTTATACAGTATTGTGCAAAAGTCTTAGGTGTCTGTGCAAACCGGTTGAAAACATTTATCTGAGCAGTGAGGGACTTTCTGCCAGCAAAGACACAAGTTAATATTAGAACAAATGCAAACAAACAAGAACGCATAAAAAAATCTCAAGATTTGTTTTGTTTGTTAAAAGTACTTGAAGGTCTGTGAGCGGGTTCAGTTCCAAATATTACCTCAATGCCTCCAGCTTTTGCATGGACTCCATCATCAGCTCCTGATTAAATCCACTGAAGTATTGATTGAGCTGAACCAGGTATTTGAGGTATCTGATGAGAACTACAATATAATACTGTGTTTCCATGAGGAGAGGACTGGGAATGATTAAGCAAACGCATACATAAAATCACAATTTACTGTATTACAATAATTTGTTTACATTCTATTATCAGCTTTTAAAAGCTGGACAGGCTTTAAATATTATTTTCACAGGTGTCCAAGACTTTTGCGTGGTACTGCAAATGACGTGTGAGTGTGAAAATCCTTAAAAGTACCTCTGTAGCATATAAAAGTTCTTCAGTTTGTTTTTTTTTACGGTATAAGAAGGTTTATTGCACATTTTAAAGATTCACTCTCACACATTTGACCAAAAAAATGGTTGTTTGGGGATCTACAGGGGTTCATCTCTGGGGTCAAAAGAACACTTTTAAAGGCCTCATTATTTTAAAGAGTTTGGTTAAAGTCAGACCTACTTTAATGGGAAATGAGCCAAATAATGCTAACAACAAAGTCAATAATAGCATCATCTTATTTGCATATTTCTCCCTGGCCTCACTTGTTTGCTTGCATTACTAGCAGTGTTTGCATTTCTGAAAGAAAGCAGCATAGCCTTAAGGAACAGATTAGACTTGGAGAGAAATCTGCTCTTGTGTTTTTTAACAAACCATAAAGCCATGTAGGGACAGGTGTGTGTGACTGCGAAAATTCCTGATAGACATCTGACAGTTTTGACAGTTGAGACGGCTTTAGACAGTTTTGTCAACTGTTTTTCGTCTGGGAGGCCTTACATTACTGCCACGCTCATAACAACTGGAATGTAGATGACAGTTATCATATATGCTGTCAAACTAAACATTTTACCCTAGGTCACAGCCGTGCTAAATTTTAAAAAAGCCTATGCTGTACCCGCCACTTACACTGACATGACAATGGTATTCACGAGTTTGGTGTGAAAGTATGAAACGACAGTCAAAGTATTGTATGTTACTGATGATGTTTTTGAACTGTTCTCCTCCCACACTTTGAAATGAAGACTATATGATTGTCACCACAGAAGCAATTTCTGTCACTTCCAAGTGTGTAATGAGTAGTTGAATGTTCTCAAGGGCTGAGGTACAGCAACTCAAGTAAAAATCACATTTCTGGATATTTTGACAGGATCTTTATATTTCTATTCAGCTATAATAATGAGGAAGTCTGTTTAGCTTCGTTTTGCTATGAAGGTGATGACATCAGTTCTGTTCTGATGCTGGTTGATTTCTGGCCGATTGTTCCAGAGTTCATCAAGAAGAAAAGCTCCTTCAGTTCCTACACTGATAGATGCTCGATGTACTGAGAAGTTTTGCTGCAGTTCTATAACCCAATACTTAAGTAATTAATCTGGTACGTTTGTACCTCTACTTTACCCTGAAAAGTATTTTTTTTTATTGTAATTTAACTTGAATTTAGACCACACCATTCACTTCTGACGAGTTACTCGACATTACAGGTTGCAGTTGAGACATAACAAAGTGTCCCGTTAGCTTTTGCATGTTTTTGTCACAGATCTGGCCGATCCGAACTGTTAGCCCTCTGAAGTGTAGCGGATGAACCCTAATGCGGATTAGACGCAGTTACTATGAGAACGCTCTCAGCAGAGAGTGGAGATTCCCACCGGGAACCCGCATTCTCTCTCGCACACGTGGTGAAAAAGGAGCACAAGAAAAGAACCGGAGTACTCATGGTATCAGCTGGAGACGAGACGAATCGGGTCGGGCCGGAGTCTCAATGCCTGAACGAAGGGAAATACCTTTTCCTTGTTTATAAACCGGGTGATGCGCTTTACTACCGGTGCCCCGTGCACGCCACGAGACCGGTGGCCGTGACAATATTGTCTCCGTTTTCACAATTTTTATTTATGCTCTTGTTTGTTTTTGTATCATACCTTGGAAAACCCAATAGAGTGTTATGTAATAGACACATCAAGGGATGCAAATGTGAAGGAATGAGCGATAGTAATGGTAATAATGATCGTAAGAAGAAGAATGTAAGAATAATAAGAATTATTATTATACATTTGCTATTGCATCATGCATTTGCTTAAGATAAAAATAATGAAAACGTCTTGATTATTTAAGAAATATACGTTTGTTAGACTCGACCTCTGGCCACAAGCTGCCACCATTTTTTTTCCCCCAGATTGTAATCCATTGTTTACACAACACAACAAACTACAGCTGCAAATTACAGCAGCTGGAACATTAACACCAACCAGCAAATGCAGTCCTATTGGAACAGTTAAATATCACTCCACTGTTCATCTGTGTCCTCTAGAATTACCAACTGTATTACATTTACATTTACGGCATTTAGCTGACGCTCTTATCCAGAGCGAAGTACATCAGTGCTCAAGTAGTCCACGTCTGTATCTTAGACCTGTAAAGCTAAACTTAAGTCAGATCGTCCACAATTCAACCAAGATACTGCACGCTCGGTACACCTAAACAACACCTGTCAAAAAAGAACTTAAACAACACCTGTCAAAGAAAGTCAAGGGTTAGTAGTAAGAGTTCCGAAGGGATTTTAAAAAAAAATGAACTAGTAGTAATAAGCAAGTGAAGTGAGAGAAATGAGAGACATCGTTAGTCACCAAGGTGCTCCTTGAAGAGGTGGGTCTTCAGGCGATGCTTGAAGACAGTAAGGGACTCCGCAGATCTGATCAGAAGAGGGAGTTCATATTAGGCTACAGAAATCTTCACACACCTCAGAATGTCTGATAAACTATGCTCCAAGTCTACACATGAGACACAAAAACAGCCCTTTGTTTTTATGCATGAAAGATCAAGACACCATCCATGACTGATGATAAAAACAAAAAAAATAAAGTAATTTCTTTACTTTGGCATTTATCCAGCTTCTATGAGGCTTCTTACTCATTCTGGCACTTCATTGTGGCATTGATTGATTATAGGCCTATATGCTGTTATGAATCATTGAAATGGTAAAAGAAAAAAAAAACATTCTGACTCTTAAACTCGTCACAGCTCCATAATGTAACAACTATTGGTCAAAATTGGTCAAATGCCATAAGGTTATGGGAAGGATCATATTTGAGTCGGTTTATATGAGAAATGACCCTATTTTTGTTTGTTTTTTTTCATTACTTATTGCTGATTTTGTTTTTATTTTATGAATGCATGCATAGGTGAATGTGTGGACATTTTTATTAATGCTCCTGTTTGTTTTTGTAACATACCTTGCAAAACCCGATAGAATGTCACGTAATAGGCACATCAAGGAATGCAAATTTGGAGGAATGAAGGATATTAATAGTAATAATAATAATAGTGAGAAGAAGACAAAGTTCTATTCGTATGAATTTTCGATTACAAAAACCTACCATAGCTTACACACTTTAAAACAAGGTTTCTAAATCATTTTGCATAAGAAAAAGGCCAAATGTGCTTTATTTCTAATATATCTTCATGCAAAGCAGTTTTATCGAAATAACAGCATCCCTATTGGTTTGTTCATCATAAAAGTTGTATATGATGCAAAGAGCAGCTGCTGTGTGCAAATGATGGAGAACAATGCGAATGTTTTACCATCAGGCACACTATGATCAGTCATAATAGTGGTGTTTTTAGTCTGAAGTGTTTCTGTAGTCTTTCATCATTCTCGGTGTGAAGGGTTCAGGCCCCAGTTTGGCTAATGTCAACTTTCCAAATGAACCAACCAAACTGTTAATGCAACTGAGAATAATCCAGAAGGGTCAACATGATCCATACGTGCTGATGGAAGTAATTGAGGAACATCTGTAGCCTTTGTAGAACATCAACCCACTCAGTGTGTGTGTGTGTGTGTGTGTGTGTGTGTGTGTGTGTGTGTGTGAGATGGAGGCGGAGGTTAAAGGTGGACAGAATAATGCTTTTGGAGTGTTTTTGCAATGCTATTGTGTCCACGGTCTCCAAAGTATCATTAGAAAAGGGAGTTATCAGGAGAGAGAGAGAGAGAGAGAGAGAGAGAGAGAGATAACAAGAAACAGTGGGAAAGGATCGGAAGAAGGAAAAGGGGG